>JAZEWU010000018.1:8447446-8462850 GCA_036362915.1 Geotria australis | reverse complement strand
TAATAGTCAGTGCTGGCCTTAAAGGCGGCAGATGTTGGCCTCTCTTCTTGCTCCAGACTGAGGGGCTTCTGGCATCTGTTGAGCTTCTGGACATCGTTGTCTTTCAGCTCGGCTTCGAAGTGTTTGGTAGAATTTGCAGGTAAATACCAAGTGTTACTTGACAGGGATCGTGATGCGAACGCTTCTACCTTGATCACCGATGATGCTGATAACTATTGGGCAGAGGCCGGACGTTAATCCAGTTTTGCGATTGTTGACAGGTGTATTTTTGGACGTCATCTTTGAGTAGGTCCTGTCTGTGAGCGAGAAATCGCGTGATGGCCGGGGTGCAAGGGCAACAACTGAGGCAGCGACTCCACTTGCAGGGAGAACATAACCCTGGATTTCAAACACCCCCTCGGCTCTGCTGGGAGCGCGTGAACCTAATTAAAACGCACATGTGCGAAAACATGTGGAATTCAAACCCAGAACAAATATTAGTTGTTACCTTGCGTTTTTGCCGCAGGGTGGACGGTGCCTGTTAAGTGGCAGTAGAAGGAACACCGTCATTGAATGTGCGGTGTCTGTGTACACACCGAACGTACGGCCAGTTTGTCAATCCACTGCTGGATGAGGGCCTCCGCTGACCGTGCGGGTTGTGGTGGACGTTTGACCGTACTTCACCGGTTGGTGCGGGTCGGTGAAGGCAGGGCGTGCAGACGTGGAAACGAAAGCACAGTACGACAATGGATTGCTCTGCACTGTGGCTGAGCGCCACACAGACTGGGGCCCGCAGCCATTCATCTATAACAACCTGGCATGCGTAATTACACATGGTTGGTTATATATTAGTCCCTCTAAGCACCGGGCAGGCTCCACCCAGCTTAGCTTTAGAGATCTGATGAGATCGCGCGTATATTTCAGAAGGTTTGGTCATAGATATATATATACAGTCGTATATCATACAGTAGTTCGTCAATTCTGGATGATTATAATGATATTAGCATTTTATAGAGCGCCTTTGATGTTCAGCCCTTTGTACTGATGTAGGTTTTCACGGCTGATGCATGAAAGTTGCTTTTCAGAGCTGTTCTTTCGGGATAGCCGTGACGAAGCGAAACGGCGCGAAGGACAACTGTTAAAAAGAGCTACACAGCTCAACGGTTCCTTCCAGCTTGAATTAAAAACTGACCAACTTTCAGATGTTTCACGTTAATCCACAAACCACATCCCTTGTACCACGCTGCAAATGTCAATGCAGTAGAAACATATCTCAACAAATAAACACAATTTTCTGGACATGTATTGCTACAACTCCTGCCTCCAGGAGGTAATTATTGTTGCCCAGTTGCAGGATTGCTTCACACGTGGTGTCGTACGGACGGCTCATTTGAAATGAGATCCCTCTGACAAATTCAGAGCATCCACTGCCCCTGGGAAATTACTCAATCGGCAAGTCGCACGGTCGTGATGAAAACAAGGCACTGCCACATTTGTCGCGTCTCATTGTCAGAAACCGCTGAATCCTGTACAGGATTGCGGAGAGCCGGAGCCTAATCCGGCAGATACAGGGCGCAAAGCAGGGCTATACCAATGATGGGACGCCAATCCATCACAGGCCACCAGCGGCAATTTAGTCCGGAGGCCAATTAATCTATGCAGCAGCATGTCTTTGGACCGTGGGAGAAAACCGGAGTGCCTGGCGACAACCCACGCAGACACGGGGAGAACATGCAAACTCCACACAGAGAGGCATCCGAGCCGGGATTCGAACCTGGGAACCTTCTTGCTGTGAGTAGGCGGCAGCGCTACTCACAGCGCCACCGTGCCGCCTCTGCCACATTGGCACATAGGCTTCCGTTACCGGCAAAGCGCGATGCATATGCATCCCGCACATCTGTTGTTGTTGTTGCCGGTTTAAACGGCCGGTAATCCAGGTTGACCCAGGGTGGCCGGTTGCCCGCAAATAAGGAGGCGAATATCACGGCCGGATGCCCTTGCTGACGCCAACCTCCTTTGGGACGGAGGGGGGACGTTGGATTGTTCTTTGCCTGGAACCTCCTCACAGACCTGTTCACCAAGGGAGACCCTAGCGGCAGTGCGAGAGCTCTCCCGGTGATACAGCTCTGGCGTTCACTGGGACACGCGAACCCGTCCATCACGATATTGCATACCCATCGAAGTTGGAAGTTGGTCAGGATCGCAATCCGCGTTGTGAAAACGAAACTCGGAGTGAATCCTCCGCGTGACACGGGAGAGGTCACTGCTGGTGCAAACCAGCTGTTGCCGAACGTGAATGCTGAACCGCTTTCCGTTGCGTTTCTCTGCTGTTGCATTGACCGGTTGGCGGGGAGGACAGCGAACCTTGTAAAAGTGACGCGTGATGGGCCCGCACGGTTTTCGTCATTGCAATGTTGCGTCGCAGCGATAGCCGTCATCATTCTCGGAGTGCAAAGCGAGACGGCGCGACGGAACATAAACACGGGTTATACCGGCTCTTGGCTCATCTCGTTGGGGGTAATTATAAGGCAGTGTGTATGTGTGTGTGTGCTTGGAAACGATCGCAGCGCGAAACCAGCAGGAACATGAAACGGGCTAACATCGCACGTTCATATTGGTATAGGGCCCATAAAGTTCCTGAGATGATATCAGAAAACAGAATTTACAGTCGCAAGTGTTGCGACTGTTCTGTAGATTTAGCCTGAAATAGGCTGGCTCACAGCGATCCGGTAGGGGGATTAAGCGGTTTCTGACAATTGATGGATGGATGGATAATACAGTGGTGTAGTATAACAGATATTTTTAATTTCTTAAGCAAATAAAAGAACTGTGAGCTGAGGCCTATCGTAAATTACTGTGTGCTCTGGTTTTCAGTATATATATTTCTGTAAACTTCAATGTACCCAAGACAGGAGACTAACGCACGGTCATACGGCAGTATCGCACGCGCAGACTTAGCAACTGGGAATAAAAGGACTCGGAGACTGAACTCCCCGTTTACTCAGCACAGACAGAGAGGAAATCCGTATTTCCAAAATTCGATAATCCCGGCACACCTGATTAAAGGCAGTGATTTTAGTTTGTCTGCCGAGTGTATCGCATGTGCGTTTAGCAAGAATACTCTCTGAACGCTTTATTGAGCCTGGCGCCTGATAAAGACTTAATCTCACCCTGTCTGCACTGCCGGTGTTACGTGACTTTGCTAAGATTCAAAGTTCTTGAAATCCAAGATCACATTGTAGTTCAAAGTTTACATATTGCCACCGCTACCTCTTGGCCCTTCCAACCCCCAACCCTCATGAACCCTGCAAGTCTAGTCAGTAAGTCAGTTTTTGTTTAATCTGGAAAGAACCGTTGAGCTCTGTAGCTCTTTTTAACAGCTGTCCAGCGGGGAGGCATAGCAAGTTACAACATCTCAGGGCACCGGGGGAAATTTAGTCAGGCCAGTTCCCCTAGACTGCATATATTTGGACTATACGGACATAGGTTTTCACGGCTTGATTCATGATGGTTGCTCTTCAGAGCTGTTCTTTCGGGACAGCCGTGTCACTGAGCGCTTTCCCGCTCTCCCTCACGACGTTTCGCCTCCCACGTTGGAAACATCCTCAGGCGTGGGAGGGGAAACGTCACGACGGAGAGAGAGGGAGATCGCTCGACATTGCTCTCCCAAAAGAACATCTCTGAAGAGCAACCATTATATTTTGACTGTGGGAGAAAACCGGAGCGCCCGGCGACAACCCACGCGGATACGGGGAGAGAACACGCGAACTCCACACAGAAAGACTGCACCCGAGCCGGAAAATGAACCTCCTTGCTGCGAGCGAGGCGGCTGCGCCACTCGCAAATAACAACAAAACATTTACAATTACAATGCGCATGCATTCATTCGATGTCGAAGGTATTAATTCGAAGACAGAACGACTCGGAATGAACTCTGCCTTGGTGTGTGTTTGCTGCAGTCTGTTAAGGCTATGCGGGGGATGTTGGTCTGGGTTCGTTGCAGAGAGGACCCACAGGTGCTTGGACAGGCTGAGCCGCCTCTACAAGCAGCAGTATGCCGTGGCGCTCTTCAACTCGGTGCGGAGCCAGATGGACGAGCGCTCGGAACCTCAGCCGCAGCTCGTGCCGCGCAAGGTACCACTGGACGCGACTGCCCCACCCCGGCGTCAAATACGGTTAACCCCACCACCCCACCAGGGTAGGGAACGATGGAACACTAGCTATGTGTGCGTGTTGATGGTTTAAACGGATGCTATCCAGGTTGACCCCGGGTTGGCCGGTTGCCTCCCAGTGATGCGGAATTTTACGGCCGGATGCCCTTCCTGACACCAACGTCCTTTAGTTGGAGGCTCTTTGGATCGCTGTTTTGTCTGGAACCTCCCACCTGTACTGCTCACCGCGGGAGACCCGAGCGGGAGTGCTGGACTCCGGGTGACATAGCTCTGGGGTTTATTGGAACGCACAAACCCATCCACCACCATAGGGTTTACAATCCTTTTGGTCGTGAACGGTTTCCAACGCTTCTTTGGTCTTCGTGAGATGGGATTGTGGGCGATGACAGTCGCACATGTTGTGACTGTTGTGTAGTTTAGCCTGAAATGGCACGGTGGTTTAGGACAGGAATTTGTCTTTAACTTCTCGAGTAAATAAGCTGATCCGCCTGTATTAATTTAGCCCCGCGGGGAGGCCGCCGAAGAACGACGATTTCAAACGCGATTATTCGTGCGATGCGTCGAGTTCATTTACGCGTCAAGACTCACGACCGCTGCTGTATTTAGACACGAGGTCAAACGGCGGCGCAGCGCGGAACGCGATTTGCCGCGAGCCAAGCGATCCGAGTTCAATTCCTGGCCACGACCAACAACAACACCAGTGGCCGGATGTGTCCGAACCGGTCCGGGGAAACCCACCTTCACCAACCCACACTGGCCAGCGTGGGGCTGGCCTTCATCCAGCAGTGGATGGACCAAGGGTTGCGAATTATTACTACGTGCAGGAGCTGCCGATGGGTGTTGGTCTGTGTGCAAATATCGTGCCCATGACTAAACATTCGACGCAACGTGTGAGCGTGATGTCATATAAATTAACCTTGTCCTGTAAAAAGTAATAATCATATTGGTAATGGTGTAAAACGAGTCTTGCTGAAGCGTTCACATGACAGTCAGCAGCGTGTACAATAGCAGACCACACCCGACACACCCAGACCCTCCAGACAGTGGTAAAATGACCATACGTGGGTTCCCCCTTGGGTGCAACATCTGTGCCTCTGACGCTGCAATAATCTAATGAAGCATTCTCATTAGAATGTTCAATTAAAAAACCCCACCCTCCTTGCCATGGTGCACGAGTGTTGCCGGGAACGTGTGTTGATGTGGGATGACTCAGCTGATGAAAATAGATATTTTCACATACGTTCGCCGCCACACCCAGAGACCCGCACAAGTGTCTCTGATAATGGAATGCCAGCAGACCTGTCCGTGTTGTGCGGAGGCCACGAGAAGGCCAGGGGTGATGCATTGTGTGCGCAAACGGCTATTTATAGACTGAGAATCGAATCCCCTTTGCAGGAACAATTCTGGATAATGTGGGTTAACTGTGCAGGGCATACAATTCAAAGTTGAATGGGATTTTTTTTATTTATTTCTGACTAAATTTGGCGCTAAATGGTTGAAACGTGTCTCCAACCGACAGGGCATATCTCAGTGACTCCACAGGGATTGGTGCCGTTAACCTGCTTTTCAACGGTTTGTTGCCCCCGGTGCCCGGTGCTGGACTGGCATCCCATCCTGGATATAACCTTGCCTTGCGCCTGTGCCTTCCGAGATAGGCTCTGGCCCTCCGCGACCCTTTACAAGCTTCAGCGGGTCCTGATGACGATGATTGTTTCATATGACATCGGGTTCGAATTCGATTCGATTCTTCGAAGCGTGATGGTTATATGACAGTTTCCCATTGCAACACATTCTTCTTTAGTTGCAGACAGCCCTTCAACATTTAGAGATATGATAGTCAGTGCTGGCCTTAAAGGCGGCGGGCATTGGCCTCTCTTCTTGCTCCAGACTGAGGGGCTTCTGCCATCTGTTGAGCTTCTGGACATCGTTGTCTTTCAGCTCGGCTTCGGGTGTAATGCACGCAAACTATTTGATTTGCTTGACCTTATGTAAGGTCACAGGAGCGTGCCGCTTATGTCACGGTCGTGGCACGTCCACGTTTTTGCGGGAGATGTCACGGTGGAAATCCCCTCGGGCCGCGTGGCTCTGAGAGCGGCGTGGTCACCACGATAACATCAACTATTACGCCGAAATCACTGTTCAGTCGACGCGTCCCAGCGGACTGCGATCGCTCGCGTCGTGGGCGCTGGGACAAGTGGATCTGCGCAGCTAGGGTTCACAAATCTAATTGTTACGACGTAGGTTTTCACGGCTCGAGCTGCTCTTTCGGGATAGCCGTATTGAATGATGATACCTCCAACGTGGGAGGCGAAACGTCGCGAAGGAGAGAGGCGGAACGCTCGACGTGGCTTTCCCGAAAGAGCAGCTCTTGAGAGCAATTCCCAAAAACCATACTAGAACAACACTGTTGTTTGTTATTATAATACTGCACGTTCTATTAGTTACGTTGGCGTCGGCCAACGTAACTAACTTACCACTGCCGGGCACAGGCCTGTCACATGTTCTTCAATTCCTTCCTTGGCTGCTCATGTGCGGTCGTGACCTCCGACCCCGCGATGTCCTCTTGCTGCTGCCATCATCGATGTGGCATCTGCCGTTAACGCAGAAATTCCGCATGTCGAGCTCGCGAGCTGACCGAGCCCCCCCTGCAGTGACGGTCAACCCTTTGACCACCTTCCTCTGCTTCTCTTCCCTCCTTCAGCCAGCAGTGCATTGACAAACACCGTAGATGATGACTTGTATTATTTCAGCACACCGATCTGTCACATTTAGGCCGCAGCGGTATAAAAATAGGTCCCAAAATACTCCAGCATGAATATACGGTTATTAAAAAACAAACTAAACGCAAAGGTCGTGTTGCATTGGGACGAGATTTTCACACCGTACCAGTTTTTTTCACGGAAAAAAAGAGTTTGTTTATTTTCAAGAACAGTACATTACTAAAAGGTCTTGCCAAGATTGTCACAGTGATTTATGACAATGCTAATGCACTACTTATGAGACCGTGCTTTATCTGTGGCCTTGTCTGTCGTCGAGTGTTCATCTTCCGACTCGCACCGTGGCTGCATATGAGTCGGGTTTGATTTATGGGTAACGTGGCTGACGATATCCTTTGCTCGAGGTTTGTAACGCGACGTCAAACGTAATTGAAATGCTAAAAATCGCGATGCTGCAAATTGAAAAATGCGATCAAGCGGGCGTTATTACAAAATCGGTGATGTAGTATTTGTACTCGGATTGTGTCACCCGTCTATTCAGTCTTAAACCCCCCCCCACTCCACTAACGTGAGCCGTAACGAGGTCAAATACAACACGTGCCTCTCATTGATTCTCTGGTGATGTCCCAAACAGCTGGAATTCCATCGTCTATCACCTGCCCTTTGTTACACTCTCACCTAAATCTCAATTTGAGGCTTGCCTGTCAATTCTTTAAAAAAAAATTGATTTCTCACGCGGAACAGGTAGTTTTTTCCCCTTATTTTTGTCTGCTTAATTCTTGTATGTTTTTAATTCACCTTTATTCTGTAGTGATGTAGGTTTGTCACGGCTCGATGTGTGAGAAATGCTCTCGAGAGCTGTTCTTTCAGGGTATCTGTATCGAGCGTAGCTCCTCTCTCCTTCACGACGTTTCACCTCCCACATTGGAGCTATCATCAGGCCCCCAAAGTGGGATGAAAAGGACAGAGGAGCCACGCTCGATGCGGCTACCCCGAAAGCACAGCTCTTGATTGCTTGTCATTCCGGTGACCCTGGCATACTTATGAAAACGAAATTCTACACTCGTCTCTCGAGTTGTAGCTCACCTGGATAAACACAACAAACTTGAATGACTGGACGCCGGCCTGTGCTGAGCCGTGTGTGATGTGTGCCGTGTTTGCCACCACAGAGCTCCCTGAAGCTGCAAGCCTCTTGGGAGGGTTACGTCTTCCAATACCTGCCCAGCAAGAAGAAGTGGAAGGAGCAGTACTTTGTGGTGCAGACTGACTACCAAGTGGCCTACTACGAGACCAAGCAGGTGAGGAAGCTGTTGTTGTTGTACGTGTGTTTATGTGGGGCAGTCGCAATCAGTCAGTCATTCAGTTTTCATTGAAGCTAGAAGGAACCGTTGAGCTATGTAGCTCTTTGTGACCACTGTCCAGTGAGGAGGCGTAAGCAAGTTCCAGCAGCGAAAGACACATCGGTAGAGAAAAACAAGTTGATAAACACAAGTAAGAAAATATTAAACGGGTAAACCTATAAAGTATTGTAAAATTGCACTTTTCGAATTCGATTCGATTCTTTGAAGCGTGATGGTTGTATGACAGTTTCCCATTGCAACAAGTTCTTCTTTAGTTCTAGACAGCGCTTCAACATTTAGAGATATAATGATCAGTGCTGGCCTTAAAGGCGGGCATTGGCCTCTCTTCTTGCTCCAGACTGAGGGGCTTCTGGCATCCGTTGAGCTAGATAGCATTCTAATGGGTGAATCTAGCATGCATTGGACTTTGTAGCGATCGTATCGGTGTAGCTAACTTTGGTGTAGCAATATTGACCATTCCCATCATTGGCAATGACGCGTTGCTACCTGTCCCAGGTCGCCTCTGCGTCGTGCGACGTCAGACCTTCCGCACTGGGTGCCGACCTCAATAGGTTTTCACAAACAACACTTGTGCTCTCACGGCCTCAATTCCTAAGAGGTCAAATCGGCGAGTGTTTGTCCCCTGCGCGTGCTCGCGTTGCACGCGCGTTCCAACGCACGTGTTCGGCCGTAAACCCGGTTGTGCCGCGCCGTCGTGTAACCGTGGTTTCTCCCGGGGTCCAAACACAACGTTGCGGTGAGCGTCGGACGCGTGCGAATGGCGCAACGAGAGCTTGGCTGGGCGGGTGTGTTTTTTTTACAAGTGTGTTCACAACAAACGCGACACCGCGTGTTGCTCTATAAACAGGTCTGTCGTCTTACGACAGAGTGTGGTTTGTGTGCTGGGAGGAGGGAGCACACGAGGTAGATACCGGTTGTATAATGGAACGGTTGTGGTTTTTTTTAAGCCGAGCTCGTTCTGCACAATTCGGCCAAGCACGCTATATGAGACAATCTGGCTATTTTGCTCGGCAAATGCTTTCCAATCACAGTAATTCTGTGAACGCGGCTTCCGCGCTGGAACACAGGTGCTTGGTGCTGCAGACTGTCACACGGGTGTGTTTAGGCCAACGATCGTGGGCAACTCGGGGTGGCACGGTGGCGCAGTGGTAAGACTCGCGCCTCACAGCAACAGGACCCTGGGTTCGATTCCCAAGCCAATGTTTTACTTCTCAGAACAGTAAATTATCTGTATTAGGTGCAGTACCGAAATGTAACGTGAGATGGTTTCATGCACTAATCGGTGTCTGGGTTGACATCGTCAACCCACTGCTTTGAGAATGGGGCTGGAACAAGGGTGGGGAGAGTGGCTGCCCTGGGAGTTCCTCCCAAAGCGGCACAGCCCCAGTCAGTGATTGCCACCGAACTGTCAGGAATGACGAAAGTGGTGGCGGTAGGGTTGCCACCTGTCCTGGTTTTTCCCAGGATCGACCTCCTTTTTGAGGAGGCAGCTCTACCGGAAAAATACGTACATTTTCCTGGAAACAAGTTATTATTCAACGTGTCGGATTTTTGTCCAGATTTTCACGCACGGGCCTCGCTCTCTTGTCCTATTTATCCCCACGCTACGTCCCGGTTGTTTTTGTGCCTCCGAGGTGGCAACCCAAGGTATGGGCGGCTGGCGGTTCAGATGTTTGGCGCCCGTTGATTCGGAGGCGCGGAGCCTGGCTCGGTCGGTTTTGTCGCGAGTCGGTGAAGAGGTTTGTCGGCTGCCCTCCCGCGTGCCTTCGGCGTGCAGGCCTACAAGGACGGCGCCGAGCCCAGCGGGGTGCTGTGGTGCGCCGGCTTCAAGGTGCTGCCGTCCCTCCCCAAGTACCAGGCCCTGGTCTCCCTGTCTCCCAGTGAAGGTCAGTGCGACCGGACGACGAATCGCCCCGAATCATCTCGGAGGGAGCAGCAGTAGTTGCCGGTTTAAACGGGTCGGCGGGGTGCCGCCGCCCCCAATGGTGGAGGGTATTGGAGCAGAATGTTCTAGCCGCACGCCCCTTTGTAACGCCAGCCTGCTTTAGTCGGATGGTCTTCGGATCAATATTTGTCTGGAACCTTCACCCGGACCTGTTCGCCAAGGGAGACCCTAGCAGGAGTGCTGGACAGCAAATGACATAGCTCTGGTGTTCATTGGAACACACAATCCCCTCCGTCAAGGTCGCTATCCACGTGGGGGGGAACGGGGGGGGGATAATCTCCGATGTCAAGCGGGAATTTGAGACGGGTTATCACTCGGATGCGCGACTGCCTGGGGACACGGTGCGCCGCATGTTTGAGATGTGTGGTGGTCACGACGTGCCAGCACACCGATGTATTGAATATGTCCGCGCATCACTTTCGAGTGCCGTTCCCTCGTGTGTGCGTGGGGTTGTCTCCGGCTACTCCAGTTTTATTCCCGCGAAGAAAAAAAAAAACATCGATTTAAAAGAGTGCTGGCCAAACACCGCAGAAAGCCCGCGTGAAACACGCATCGAAACGCCCGAAACCGAGCGAGGCTTTTCCTGGGCAAATAAAGGGCGCATCGCTGTTCGTGCCGATGACCTCGCTCGACCCCACGTCCTCGCGCGCAAGTCGTCGCCACTCAGGCGATAGCCTCGTCGCGGTGCGCGAGGCGCGTCTCCGATCGTGTCCCCGCGTCGCCCGCTTTCTCCGCCGAGATCCTGAATAATGTGGCACACGCTTGGGTGAAGAGACACGCTTTGATCGGGCGGCAGGGTCGCGCAGCATCCGCGCCTCGCAGAAAATGGTCTCTAACGCTGGCTCCTATTGATAACGCTGACTCGTACCTCTAGCACTGTCCCCTGTAACGACTCCTACTTGGGTATCTGTGCAGCGGTAACGTCTGCCCCTTGCAGAAATAAGGTCCTGTCCGAGGTGGTTCAATTCCCGCCTCGGGTGCCTCTCTGTGCGGAGTTAGGGTTTTCTCCCCCTGTTCTGTGTGGGTTTACCTCAGGTTTTCCAGTTTCCTCCCACAGCTAAAAAAAATGAATTATTTAATTTAATTCTCTGCGGTTTCCTGCATCGCCTTGTGACCTCCTGGGTGAAAGGCGCAATATAAATGTAATACATTATTATTACTTCAACGTTTTGGTACAATTTATATTCGGACCTCGATGTACATTTTATTACGTATTGGCCATTAACTGATTTAACTGGGCAGTTAAGGTCAAGTGCTGTTTGCAAGCACCTGTACAGGCCGGCACGGCACACGAGGGGGTCGACTTAGCTCCAGGTCCTCCCGTGCAACATCAGTTCATCTTTTCTCTATCCGAGCCGTGCCCATTTTGCACCTCCAAAAACTCACTCACAGACACAAAGTTCAAACTTATCGCCGTAGCTTTTCACGGCTCGACGTGTGATACAGAATCGCTCTCAAGAGCTGCCGTCCTTGGGATATCCGTGTCGAGCGTTCCTAGTCTCCGCTTCGCGACGTTTCACCTCCCACGTCCGAGCCTGGCGGTGCCGCCGACGCGGGAACGCGAACCGTCGCGCGAACGACGGAGGAGGAACGCTCGACACGGCCATGGCGCGACGTTCCGAAGCCGACGCGCTAACCGAGCGGTGCGTGGATTTCAGAGGCCAAGGGGAAGGTGAGCGGCTCCCCGCTGCTTCACTGCCCAACCCCTTACGCCGTCTACCTGTTTCACCCGTACCGCGAGCACGTCTACCTGTGCACCCAGACGGCCGAGCGGCACGGCGAGTGCCACGCGGCGCTCAGCGACTCCATCCGGCACGTCAACGCAGGTGCGTCGCTGCGTCGCGGCCCCTGCCACTGCCGTTCTCCCATCGCGTAAACTGCGTTTTTATTACGAGCACCTTTTCGCCAGGGTGAAACCTCGTCTGTTCTACGTTATCCGTATTTGTATTCGTTTATTTGATACGTTTTGTTGCAATGCTGTGTGTAAATGTGTTTTTGTTTGTTTCTTCGGTTAATTTGTTATTTTTAGATTTGTGACTGCTGTCACCGCGACCCTCACCAGGACAAGCGGTTTAGAAAATGGATGGATGGATGGATGGATTATTTTTGGCCCTGTGATGGATCGGCGTCCCATCCAGGGTGTCGCCCTGCCCTGCGCCCTGTGCCTGCCGGGATAGGCTCCGGCTCACCGCAACCCTGAGTGTACAGGATTAAGCGGTTTCTGGCAATGAGATGAGATGAGAGAACTCCCCGGTGCCACGTGTAAACGTCACGCGCTTCGGAGACGCGAGCGACCGGACCTGGTTGCCGACCACGAACCGGGCCTCCCTCGTCCGCCGCGCCGGGGCTTTCCCCTCGCTGGCGACCCTTTTCTCGAAAGTCCGTCGGGGCCACACGGTGGACCTTTTGACACCTTTCGTGCGCGCCCTCTCCCGCCGAGCAGCGGGCGTCTCCGAGAAGGTGGAGGTGCAGGCGCTGCGCGAGAGCGTCCGTCTCTACCGGCAGGAGAGCGGCGAGTTCGGCACCTGGGCCATGTGCACGGGCACCGAGGTGGAGGTGAGACCCGGCCGTTGAGACCGAGATTAGGAACCTTTTATCTTCATTTCAACTCTATTGTCAATTCTGCCATATGTACAGGACACATAGGGGATCGAAATGCCGTTTCTCTCACACCCCGGTGTTGGCATATACATGGACTGGAACAACAACAGCAAAGGTTTAAAAATAGTAGGATGAAAAAAACAAAATACAATTTTGTTTTTATATTTTCAAGTAAAGCTAAGCTGGGGTTCGAGGTGGGGGGGACAATAACAAGGCACAGATCTATAACGTCCGCTTACTCGATCCATTCGTCAGCTTTGTAAAAAAAAAGGTTACGCCAAAGGTTGATCGCGTCTGGTGGGGTAAAATGTCGGTAATGCCACTTCTACCAAGAAAGTCTGCACAGCGTGGAAGAGTAGGGGGGGAGGTGGCTCTCTCTTGAGTTCAGATTAACGGGAGTCCCTTCGGCAGTGGCGTGAGCGAGTAATTGCAGGGCTGCGCCTTGACCGCCGTCGCCTTGCGTGCGTGCGTCACGCAGGTGCTCAGTAACCTGGTGATGGAGGACGTCCTGCCCGTTGTGAAGACCAGCCTGAAGTCGAAGCTGCGCGGGAAACGCAGCGACCAGCTCAAGACGTGGATCCAGGTGAGTGGCGCCCGCCACACGAGCGGCCTGAACGGTGCGGCGGTCACGTCCACGCCTCGCAGAAAGAAGGTCCTGCACGAGGCGGTTCGATTCCCACCTCGGGCGCCTTTCCGTGCGCTATTGTTGTGGTTACATGCCTGTTCTGCGTGGGTTTCTTGCGGGCGGGGTTTCCTGCCACAAATAAACAAAACCACTCTTCAAGAGCAAAGACGAAGTTCTACGCTCGTCCAAAGCTAACTAACCCACGGTCCCACGAGACCACACGGGAATTCACTGAGCAGGCTTTTGCGAAATTAACTCGAAGGCTTCACTGACCAATGTTATCCATAGTCTAGTTATTTTTATGAGTTACGTCACGTGAAAAAGTGTACGAGTGTCGCAAACCTTCCTCCGGTTCGTTGTTTTGGAACAAACCCGCGTTAACGTCTCAAGGGAGCAAGCGACGAGCGGTACGTAACGCTGCAACGAGAACTAACGTCCCCGGTGTTCCGGTACCCTCTGTGCGGACGCGCAAACTCTCGCCGCGTTACCCGCAGATGACGATCGGCTCGCTCGCTCGCGTCGGCGTGTTTTCCGCAGGTGAAGGACAGCATTTACGGGCAGGTCCGCACCCAGGTGAAGCCGCGGTACCAGGCGCTCGTCAAGGAGTGCGCCGAGTCGCGGCCGCGGCTCGAGGGCCTCGTCCGCTCCGACCTCAACGAGATCCTCGTCTGCAAGGAGCAGCTCCAGCGCAAGATCCGAGGTGCGGGGTTGGCGGCGCGGCAAGGGGGTCACGCTCGCGGCAATCCGCACCGATTTTATTGCAATAATAATTTTACAGTTATAACGCGCGCATATTCAGTCATTGTCGAAGATATTCATTCGACGACAGAACGACTCGGAGGCGCGAGGAAAACACAGAGAGGCGGAGGAGGCAGCCAGGCGGTTTGCCGGCGCCATATCGCCACACACTGGCTTCCTATATATTAGGACGTTATCGGTGAATGAATGAATGAATTTTATTTAAGTTGTGGGAGGAAACCGGAGAGCCCGGAGGAAACCCACGCAGAACAGTGGGGGGAGAACACACAAACTCCACACAGAAAGGCGCCCAAGGCGGGGATCGAACCTGCTCGGGCAAGACCGTTCTTTCTGTGAGGCGCAGATGTGACCACTGCGCCACCCTGCCGCCCAATGTGTGCCCGTGTCCGTGTGCGTTTTTCGCCGGGCGCTCCGGTTTTTCCTCCCGCGGTCCAAAGACACGCTGCTGCTGCTGCTGCGTGGGTTAATTGGCCCGCTGGTTAACTTCCCTCCGGTGTGCACCCTGTGGATGGACTAGCGTCCCTTTACTTGCGCCCTGTGTCTGCCGGGATAGGCTCCGGCTCACCGCGACCCTCTCTACAGGATGAAACGGTTTCTTACGATGAATTAATGAATGTGTAACGACCACATGGGTGGGCGGACCGAGGCGGGATAACAACGAGAGGCCTCGGGAAGGCTGTCAATAAGGACCACAAAGGACTTTATTCACACAGGGTTTATTTCATGTTACGGTTGCACCTAGAAGCTCCGTGGCCGAGCGGGATGCATCCGTGTCTTTTGATACAAATAGCGATTGCTACCCACTTTAATGACCTTGTGGAACATCAGTATTTCCTTTGAGCGCTCTCTCCGTCTCTCCAGCTCTTGTTTGTTCTGTCTGCAGCAATTATAATTAATATTCCGCTGATAGCGTTTAATTACTGTGGGATGTAATTTGCACTATAATTGGTGCCCTTTCAATGAGAACATGATTGTCTCGTACTATCTTTAGGGCACCCGCTCTCTTTAGGGACACTTCATTCTGTGACTTGCGCTTGGTTCGTTGCATGTGTGTTATGATAATAACAACGACTTCTTATATCTAGACAAGTGTAGGTCTGATGCCTGATCTGCAATGTTTGTAAATGTGTTTATAGTTGCTCCCCATGTTGTCCATCCATCCATCCATTTTCAGAAACCGCTTAATCCTATACAGGGTCGCGGTGAGCCGGAGCCTATCCCGGCAGACACAGGGCGCAAGGCAGG
>JAZEWU010000018.1:8434590-8447412 GCA_036362915.1 Geotria australis | reverse complement strand
TTCGAACCCGGGACCTTCTTGCTGTGAGGCGGAAGCGCTACCCACTACGCCACCGTGCCGCCCCACTCCCCATGTTGTATTTTGTCTATTTATGATATGTGTTTTTGAAAGTATTTGTATATTTGCGTGTGTGTAAATGGGGAGCGGTAGCTCGGTGGTTAGCACTCTCGGCTACAAACCTGACGACCCGAGGGCCACCTGAGTTCGATTCCCGCTCACGGCCAACACCAGTGACGATTCTCCTGGGCCTCCCCTAGGTTGACTCAACCGATTCAGCGGCAAAATGGCTGCTGCTTTTTGTGGTTTGTGTGTACGACGCATTTATGCATTGACGATGTCGTACACTCCGGGCAACCAGGTTGAATCCCCGAGCATACGTAGTGCTGGTGAAAATTCATATCTACAGCAGCCCTTGCACCTGCCCTAGATAGCTCTTTTCCTCCAATTTCCACTTTGCGATTTGCATCGTGTAAACGGACGAAGAATCCATTCGGAAATCTCACCGAGCAGCGAGTCTGAGAACAGCCCCCGGAAGATGTATTTCACAAGACTTCTGAAAAAATAAAAAATCCTTCAGTCTGCTAAGGCCACAGGGGGGAATCTTTGTGTCCTTGCAGCCTGGGTGGCCCCCGGTGCCGAGCCCTTCTGGAAGAGCCGGGTGCAGCGGGATTTGCCGACTCTGCTCGAGAGCCTGGCGGACCCCGTGGGCGAGGCCTTCTCTCAGCTGCGTGCCCTCTTCGTCGCCAAGACCTCCGACATCATCGCCGATGTCAAGTGCGGCGCCAACAACGACCAGATCGGCAAGGTAGGGCCAGCCGCGCCAACGGTTATGCTCTGCTGCGAATAATAACAACAATAGCATTTATACAGCACCTTTCACCCGAGGGTCACAAAGCGCTGCACAAGGCTGTGGAGAGAACGGCATGTCAATAACATCGAGACAGATTAACGGAGTCAAGAAATAGCGGTAAATTATAGGACATAAAGACAACAGGAAAATAATAATAATAATAATTCTACAACAAGCAAGGAGGGAACAGATGTACCCGAGCAGACGGAGATCGGAAGAGAGAGAGCCAACATCTCGGCACGGCACCACTGGCACGACAGCATTGAGCCGCTATGCTGCCGAGGTTAACTGTCCTGACTAAATTGTCCCCGGTGCCATGGACATAGCTCAACTGTCTGACTGACTGGCTGCTACAGGTTTAAATAGTGTTCTATGGGGCCCTGATGGCTCAGCAGCAGAGCGAGCGGCTCACATTCCAAAGGTTAGAAGTTCAAAGCCTGCTTGGTGTTTGACTTGGCCCATCGTCCTTGTGTGATCGATGAAATGACCATCACTTTGCTGAGGCGTTGAGCGGTTCTTCTATACAGAGGTTTGCTCCATCCCGTAGGAATGTTTAATTTCCAGCACTGGTCAATAGTCATGTTATCAAACCCGGAGGGATAAGGGGTTGAGACAATCCCAAAGTCAGGATTTGAACTCGCAAAACTTTAGTTTGCGAGCCGTGCACCCCACCGCTGCCCTGCAGTGTTTCAAGCTTCAATGCGGGATCGTTGTACCGTCAATCGCCCCCCACTAGTTTACAGGCCGGCTACCAGTAGGTTCCTAGTTGTTGACAGCAGCACTAGCAAGGAGGTGGCCCTCTGCCCGGTTAAAATGTTTAATTTGAAAAATTTGTGCAATGCTACGTGTACATTTTGTTTATGTTTGTTGATTAAAATCTTGGTGATTTATGAATCTTGTATACATTTAAAAAAAATGGTCAGAAATTCGCATGTTTGTTGTGTCGCAGGAGTCCCGTAAAGGGCTTGCAAGCTCACTGGGTATTTTTCCGCTGTAATAATAAACATCTATTTAATAAAATAATCACTGCGTGCGTGCGTGTGATCCCGTGCGGCACAGCTCATGTCCAAGCTGAAGGTTCTTCCGTACAACGTGGTGGCCATGCAGCCCAGCTACAAGACCGTGGAGGGGCTGTGGGACCACAAGGAGAGGTTGAATCAGACGTTCAAGTTCACGACGCTCGACGCGCTCACCGCCCACGCTCAGCGACTCATGCAGCAGGTGAGGCCCCTCGACTCCCGACCCCTGACCTCTGCCCCCTTTGAGATGTCGTGCGAAAAGCGGCACATTTGAATTACCGAGACGCGTGGAGAAACAGGGTGACTGTAGATTTTAATATTTAAACACTTCACGTGTGAATAAAGTCTTGGGCCTAGAAGACGAAAGCCTTGGGCCTCGACTTGTAAATAAAATAAGCAGGGAGTCGGCATCACAGATGGCTGGCAAGAGGGAGTTGCAGAATCTGGGAGCAGCAGTGTCGAGAAGCAACGATGTCCTTCAGAAGAGTGACGTAGGCAGGGGCACGTCCATAAAGGGACTCGACGTTTGCAAGTGAAATCGCGTAGGTGAGGCAGGATTGTATTGGGAGGCAGTGGAGGAATCGGAGCATCGCTGTGATGTCACGAGGGGTCTCGTGGCAGCATTCGCGATCGTTTGGAGCTCGGAACAGAGGCAATTGAGGAAGTCGTTGAGGGGTGAGTTGTAGTAGCTGAGGTGGGGGACGATTACACGTGATGGTAATTCATGTAAAATGTGCTGCATCACCATTATCAGTCCCCACTTAATGCTGTAGACTGTAGAGGGTCCCAGTGAAGCCAGAGCATATTCCGGCAGACACAGGCTGCAAGGCAGGGCTATACCCAGGATGGTGGTGTGCCAGTCCATCGTAGGGCACCGAGGCAATTTAGTCGGGCAAATTAAGCAAGACGGCATGTTTGTGAACTGTGGGAGGAAATCTGCGAAAACTCACGTGGAGACGGGAAAGCGCGCAGACGCGCTCACAGAACGACAACCGAGTTGGGATTCGAAGCCGGTGCCTTGCTGCCGTGAGGCGGGAGTGCTACTCACTGTGCCGCCATGCCACCCCAGAGGTGTTAAATGAAGATTCGAATTCGATTCGATTCTTCGAAGCGTGATGGTTATACGACAGTTTCCCATTGCAACAAGTTCTTCTTTAGTTGCAGACAGCCCTTCAACATTTAAAGACATAATAGTCAGTGCTGGCCTTAAAGGCGGCGGGCATTGGACTCGCTTCTTGCTCCAGACTGAGGGGCTTATTGCATCTGTTAAGCTTCTGGACATCGTTGTCTTTCAGCTCGGCTTCGAAGTGTTTGGTAGAATTTGCAGGTAAAACCAAGTATTACTTGACAGGGATCGCAACGTGAACGCTTCTACCTTGACCCCCAAGACCCTAATCGATTACCCTTTGTTTCCCACAGTTGATGGACAGTGCCGTGCACACCTTCGAGCAGCTCACACACCACAACATGTCCAAGGGCTCCGGGGACGCGCTGCCCACCCTCTTGCAGAAGGCTCAGGACCGCGTGCTCAAGGTAGCGCAAGTCTCCGAGAAATTCGCTCTTTGGACGTCTCCCCGTTCGAGCGTCATTCCCCGTGTCCGCGCACGCGACGGGGAGGCTTTACCGCAGCCGTAAGCCGCGATCTAACGAACGCGGCCGGGATATTATGTTTATTCAGTGAGCCGTCATGCCAAGGTCCCATGGCCCAAAGTGTGTAGATGGAATGCTCCGTGAGATCCTCTGTCGTTGAGCTATGACGCCTCTATGGCTGTGTGCGGTTATCGGTTTCGAGAACGGTTAACCCCGTGACCCGGGAAAATATCTTAACCCGCCTCTCCACACCGGCTGCCCCCTTTGCTGCAGAATACAGGTGCCGTGTTCAGTGCTGTCGAGGGATATATTCTCACGAATAACACTCGCTGCACCCAAAGGTTAGCCTACCCCAACTGCCACCAGCCTTTGGACCTTCTAATTGGAAACATCCATATCTGACAGCCATACCTCAGAATCAAACTGCGGAATGCAGACAGCAAGGCCTCGTTGCGGTAAAGGCGCCTTTCCGGTCGGTATTGGAATTCGTCGCGGCGTTGCTGAGCATGGCGTCGAGGCACTCGCTCCGAGGCTCGCGTACCAATGTCGCCCGCGACCCCCCGCGCCGCGGTTGTCATTGAGTCACTTTGCGGAGTGGGGGGCCCTCGGTAACCCGCCCCCCCGCCCGCACCCTCCTCCGGCGGTGGTTTCCGAAGAGTTGCTGGAGCCACGCCCGCCATGACAAATTAGGCAAGCCGCCAAGGTATTGAGCCGCCGGCAGATGCCACGCGCGAGTCTCAGGTTGTCCCGAATTTAGCGAAACAACAAAAACAAATGGGCCCGATCGGTACGTGTAAATATATAAGCTTGCAAAAAAACGAAATTGTCCTTGGGGCACCTTGCCTTCTTATCGATCAGTCCTTGGTTGTGGCTCCCAAGAGTTTTTTTTCCAAAGTGGTTTGTTTACATGATAACGGACAGGAGGTGGCCCTCCTCCCTGTGCTGTAACCACAGTGTGGTTTTCAATCATATTTTCTCACATTCTTTCTGAATTTAATGTTAGGGTGGTCCAGATGGCTTGTGACCCCCCATTTCCATTGACCTCTAAAAAAAATGTCCGTTGGTCATCCATTTCGTTTTTAAATAACCCTTACCTATTTATTTTATATCACATGGTTGATACGATTTCATATACTATTGAAGAATGCCTTGTAGTGAGCATATGGAATGTCATAAACCAGAAAAAAAATATATAAAGGGGTCAGAAGACATCTGGACCACCTTGTCGAGTGCATCACTATTCCCCCCCCACCCCAATTCTCTCTCGTTTAAGTGTCTATGCTCTCGGCTATGTTTCAAATATTTGTTTAATCTTTTCATTATTACCATTTTAAGCCATACATTTCTGATTTCTTGTCGTGTCTCTTTCCCCCAGAAATATGACTATGACAGCAGCACTGTGAGGAAGAAGTTTTTCCATGAGGCCTTGCTACAAATCACCTTCCCGTGCCTTCTCAAGAACCTGGCACCCACTTGCAAACAGGTAAGGTGCAGCATTGCCAATGCCACATGCCACACATTATACAAAAGCCATCAGCAGTTCCTAATGCACAAGGGCTGACAGCATTGTGTACACATTTCTCTGGATATGTAACCTTGTAGTTTTGCGCCCTATGCTATTTTCCTGCTCCGGTTGGCTTTCATAACAGATTTATGTTTCATCACCACAACTTATGACCGTGCTTGTATCACAAGGACAAGATTCTGTCTTTGCAAACTGACCCTTTTCAATGAGCGTGGGTGAATTTTTGCCTCTAATTAATGACTATAATTATGCTGTAATTGTATTTATACGCTATTTAGTTGCCTCCAACTCTGATATCAGCCGTTTAAAGGAGGGACCCCCTGTGGAAGCTGTCCCTATCCGGCACAGCGTAACTCAGAAGCGGCCGGAATATGGGCATTAGTCTGCAGCACCTTTGAAGCATTGACAATAAGGGGCAATGATTGCTGTGTATAATCCCAATAATGATATATTTTCAAATTTGGCAGCTTTTTATTGATACTGCTACACAATGGCCTACTCTTGGGGGTTTTATCGTCTCAGGTAAAGCAGACTGGTCTTATTTCACGGTTAAAAAACCCGCAATATTAGCCTTGTGTGCTGTGGTCTGTTTGTGAGAAGTTTTGAACATTTTCCGTGAAATGAAGTCATTTTCACAGAGGAACAATTGTACTTTGAAAGTTATTTTAAGAGGTAACATTTTCAGTTATCAAATTGTGTTGAAAGCCCTTCTACATTCACAAGCGATGACTGCTGTCAGCTGTACAACACCTCGGGGGCACTGACAGGCACACATTTGTCATACGTGTGAACGTCAGGGGTCGGTGGCGCAGTGGTTAGCTCACTGCACCGTGAGCACTTCAACCCGAGGTTAATTCCCGGCCACTACTATTTGCGAGCAATATTTCAACTCGTCCTGCCTGCCTCCAAACCCTTCCTGCATAGTGAAGTATGGTCCAACAACCCCCATAATCGCAATATTCCGGCAACAGCGATATACAAGCGTTTACAAACTATAATATATATGTTAAAGAAACTGCCTCTCGTTTCTGGGAAGACAACACATTCATGCATTTTTAAATGAAAGTTCATTGGTGTCATCCTGTCCCCTCGACAGCTGCTTTCAACCGCCCACAGAATAATGTTCGAGCGCTCGCCTGATTTATTTCGCGTGCAAAAAGGGCAAAATGGCATTATAAACCACTGCAATATAAACATCACAGCTACACAGGACACAAATGCCACGGCTTTTACGTCACAATTACTGCAAGGCATTTAAAAAAAACTGGCTGCTTGCACAGCCCATTGAGGTGATGGCTTTATTTTTGTTATGATTTAAAAGCACACCTACGTTCACAAACCCGCTTCTCAAGCATCATCAAGGACAGAAGGAACGTGAATGGAAAGGCATCAAAAGACGCTCACTGTTGAGCAGAGAATAGGACCAGTATGTTGGAGAACCTTTGTCCCTGATGAAGCTGATTGCAACAATCAGCGAGACGTCGTACCTTCATTGTACATATCGTGGGTCTGCCCTCCAACATACCGGTGTGCTGAAGTGGTAAAGAATCGGCACGTTTCGTTCACGTGACCAGCCCACTGGGCGGAGACCTAGAGGCCGACCCGGGACACGCTGGAGGGATTATATCCTTCGGCTAGCCTGGGAACGCCTGGGAATCCCCCGGGAAGAGCTGTAATCTGTTGCTGAGGAAAGGGATGTCTGGTCTACTCTCCTTGGACTGCTGCCACTCGCGACCCTCACCAGGACAAGCGGTTTAGAAAATGGATGGACGAACCTTACTAATTGGCTGTGTGTCGGGTGGAGGCGGGTTTACGACACTTATTTGTATTCGTGACCTAACCCGTACAAAGAGCCACGCTATGGATGAGAGCGATTTGAATAATTTCGACAGCGAAGAGCTCCTGCTTTGCGTCGTCGCCCTCCGTGTGTCGCAGGGCCTCGGCAAGTTCGAAGAGGACGTGTACGCGGAGTACGCGCGCGTCCTCTGCCTCCCGAACATCTACGAGGAGGCCCTCCTGCAGATCGTGGCCCCCGACATCGCTAAGGGTAAGAAATGGCATCTTTCTATTTATGGACGCGTTTATTATTATTTTTTCTCCCACCAAGGCACTACCGGCATCAATTACAGGGCAGCGGAACACCCCACAGAGACCGGCGCAATGCATCCTGGCAGGGAACGGCCCTGTGACCTCTTGCCAAAATGTCTCCCGTTGTTTCGTTGCTACAAAACCCTCCCTGCAGAGACCAATCTTCAGCTGCCCAATCACGTATTAGTTTTTTTTCTTCCCCTCTCAGCTGTCGACACCATTATTTTGTACTGTCATAACCGGGGGGCGCGCATCGAGCGGATTAAAGCTCAGACACCAATTTAGGAACGGAGGGTTTTTTGTTGTTATTGGTGCGAGTGGGTTAAACCATCAAAGCGAGAAGCGTTTTTGATGCGTCGGTAGGAGACCTGCGGATTGAATCGAAGATCGCGGACATGATGGCTGAGTGCCCTGACACTGGCATTAATCTCCCTGGCCATCCAGCCACATCAGATGACAGTTTTCTTGATTGCTTACAGCAAGGGCGCCTGACCTGCCTGTTCTGATCCACAACGGGTCACCGGGGTTCAGGAGACAGACCAATGGGGTTGCACACGTCGCTCGCAAGAACACGACGGCAAATTGATATCGATGTACCTCATTACTCGTGTACAAAAAAAATGTATGTATCCATTAGGCGATCCTGTCTCTATCACTCTTCTCTTTCTCCCGTCGCCTTCCACATAGCTCTCTCGTGCACTTAGTGTCGGCGTATGTCTGCATGCATCTCCCCGTTTATTACGTGTTCGTTTGAATTTTCACGAGAAAATAGCATTTCTGTAAAAGCATACAAGTAGGCTTTTCAAAATTATATTAATGACCACAACATCTTACATATCTTGAGCATACCGTTTAACGTTGCAATACACGTGGCAGACGTCAATGCATTACCTGTGCACGTAATTGAAATGCGGTATAGCCACTACAATATACAAACACTGTGTCCTGTCCAATAAAACCTGTTTATTGTCTATGCATTTCACATGCACAACATGGGGGACTATCGGCACATTTCTAAGTCACGGGATTGTATTGTTCAGCACATTAATAGGCTCGTCATTTAACCGACAAATGTTATGCAGGTTTGGATGGCAACGCTGTGGGCTCATAAACTGGTCTCGTATGTTTTCATACTTGTGCAGTGAATGGTATGTTCAGTATTTTCGTGACATCTTAGATATGGCGTGACTCTAAGTATCGTACCTTGATATCACAAATATGTTTGTTGAGGTATAGTCTTTCTTTGCAATCTGTTTTGTTCGGATCTCTTACGAAAAAAGATTCAGTAAATCATTTGGCTCGCCACTGGATGCCATTTTAAAATGATGGCCTGTGTGCTGAGAGTGCTGTTTAGGCAGCAATTTAGTGTTCTCTGGCGTAATGGAAGTTGGTATGTGTGACGTCCACCCTTGTAAATGCCACATTCTTACTGCATGCTACACAGCCCCACGTTGTTAAAATATTTCGTTGTACACAAACTGAGCATCAGTTTAAATCACTTATGTGCCAAACGTTAACTTAGTTGTCACTCAGAAATTATGTGATCATGAAAATAATGATGAAAGAGGGATGCCAATGGCATTCTATAGCACGGTTTAATTTTTAATTTAATTAAAAGTACATTTTTAAATTATACATTTGAATTGCCAAGGTCATTTGGGTTAAGATGCTTTGCTGAAATAGGCAACCGGGATCTGTTGTTTATCTCTTTATGGTCCATTACGTGACTTGTGAAATGCAAGCTATGGCAAATTAGTCGAATAGGACAATTGGAATTGGTAAAAGTGACATAGTGTAAAATGGTTTAAATTAACAGTTATGCTCAAAATGTTTCACGAAAGGAATGTGACGATGATTTTTCACGTTGTGATTGTGCTTTTCTCGCAGAGATTCGAGCGGCGACGAACGACGACAAGCACAGGCTGTTCCGTGACAGCGTGGTGATGCCGGCGGACAGCGAGCCAAACCTCCTGGCGCGTCTCGCCAACGAGCAGACACCCTGGAAGGCCGCTCGCTTCAGCGCCTTCAACCCGCAGGCCCGCTCCTCCGATGACCTCGACAGGGAGCCAGGTGAGATCGACATTGAAGAAGAAGAGGAGGAGGAATCCCCGAGCAATAGAACACCCGCCACCGCAAGCAGCGCGGCCTCAGCTGTGCAGAAGCAGCAAGTGGCCTCTGCTAGCGAACGAGAGACGCATCGGAAAATTGAAGTCCCGCAGGTGGTTCCGAATCAGGCGCCGGCTCGGGAGCAAGAGGGGCTCGATATTTCGCAAGACAGCGTTTTCGACAGCGAACCCGAAAACGGCTTCGACCGATCTCCGGCCGGGCGTCGCCGAGCCGCATCTCCCAGCGAGCGGAGCCCGACCAAGAGCACCGGCGGCGGCGGCGGCACGAACGAGGCCACGCAGAAGATGACCCTGCTCGATCAGGCCGACCCCAAGTGGCACCGCACTTCGGACGGAGACGTTTCGGAGATCCTGGACGCCTTGACGGTGAAGCGCGTGCCGGTTGAGGAGTTTTCGGACGTCAGCGCCCCGGCGGTGGCCCAGGGCGGCGGGAAGAAGCTGAGCTCGTTTTACAGGAGGTCGACGGAGGACACGCACGCCAAGATCGAGGTGGAGTACAGGTCTCTGCAGGACATGGAGGATGTCAAAGGGGGCGGTGAGGCACCCCGGAGCGATGAACGTCGAGGAAGTGATAATGAACGCAACGGGTTTGACAGTGCCTCCCCGTCCCCTGAGAAAGCAGACGATAGTGATGAGGCAATCGACTGTGCTTTTTAGCACGGAGATTACAGTTTTACAGAGGAGCACAAAACCTGACAACGGCCATCATTTTGCCACTTTGTTAAATCTTACAAAAACAAAGCAACATGGGTATTATAAACATCCTTATTTTTTCTTAATAGTAAGGTGATTCAATTGCAGAATCACCTTACTTGTACGAGCAATATTTTTCAGCGAAGTTGCCTGTTTCCACCACTCCACTTGCCACTTCTAAACTTGGAACCTGTAAATAAAAACAATTACAAAAAACACGAGTAAGTTGCTATTACAAGAAAGGTATATATTTTTAGCTTTATATTCAATGAACTTGGTATATTACTGAGGGGGATTTATTGTTACAAGATTATAGTTACAAGATTAAAATGTCGTAACTTTTATCCATTTCCACTCAACAGGTACCATTAAAAAGGTATTTTGACATTGTGAACAGACACTCGTGTAAATCCTAGCAGTTTGTTACGCCCAAAAGGATACCTTCAAAATTGAGTGAATACTGCGCGCGTTATAAATTGAAATATTAATGTTGCATTAATTGTTTTTAATCCCAAGATTTCTAGAGATTGCTTTTTGACATGTTACATGACGAGAGTTTTATTCTACTCCGGGGTATCTTGAAATGAGGAAATGTTCCTTTAATGTAATTTTTTCATAGCACCATCCTCACAATTGACAATACATGAGTTTGCATATTTATTTACTGTTTGTATTTCGGCTTAGTTTGTAAATGTGGTTGGAAATGTTGTTAAATGCATGGGGCAGTATTTTAACCCAGCTGCAACTCAAAGTAATGCTCATTATTGTCTTTGCTTATTCCTGCATGGGTCAGTGTTCATCGTCGTGTACGTGTAATATTTAATTCACAGTTTAAGTACAGTACACATGTAATTTGCATCCTGTCGTGCTGTGATCTTAATGTATTTTATGCGTTTCATTTAACTGCTTCAACATTTAACTCATGCTTATTTATTAGCAAATGTACAATGGAAATATGACTGCCAGATTAAAAAAAAAATGGGTACATCTTTTGGAATATGAAGCTCTTAATCATGGCCAGCAATGTCTACACATGCCTCTTTTGACTAACATTTACATTACCAGTACTGTTTATATATTACGTGAAAATTTCCACATTTAATTTAAAATCTCTCTCTATTTTTGCTAACTATTTAACTACGTACAATAATGCTCATTTAGTGATAAAGGGAACGTTGCTTTGTACTATGTATGTGAAATGTAGCATGCTTGGTGTTATTCGAACGTTGGTGTAAACATTGACATGATGCGCTTTGTACGGAGCATCGAAGTCAGCTGCAATGTATACCTACACACAAGGTTTTGCTCGAGACTGATGATCACGCAGATGAAAGAGGTGACTTGGGATCAGTGATAACAAGGCCGAGTGGCAGGGGATTTCCCTCCCGCTTGTGAGAGCGGTTTGCAGTTCTAGCCCCACGGTTGCACTGGTTAATATTATGGGTACACAATTTGTCAACATCTTATCTGTTGCCCGCTTCGCACAGGATGTTACAAATCTCGTGACATTATTCGCAACAGAGTAGGCCATCGAGCCGGCGTCACGGTGCGTATTTGAGAATTACCCTCGATTGGGTTTTCGCCAGGCACGCCGGTTTCCTCAAACAGTACAAAGACATGGTGCTGCTCCAGAGATGAATTGGCCTGCGGACTAAATAGCCCCGGGTGCCCTGTGATAGACTGGCGTCCTATCCGGGGTATAGCCCTGCCTTGCGCCCTGTGTCTGCCGGGAGAGGCTCCGGCTCACCGCGGCCCTGTAGTGTACAGGATTACGCGGTTTCTTACAATGGATAATGGATGGACTCCCGATTTGGAAAACACGTAGCAATATCGCCCCCTACTGAAGAATGGGCACGCGAAACGTGGCACCTACGTGATAGCCTTGCTCATCTAAGAATGGCGCAAATATAAAACGCACCAATTATTTGATTTGAAAAAATACTAACCGAACCGATAACTCCAAACAAAACTAAACAAGTAGTGATAATTTATGTTCCATTAATTGAAAGCTAAAGAACTGGGAACTGGAAAGGACTGCTAACAGGTAGACTATGATTGTATGAAGTGAACTTATACAATGGTGGAATACAAAATCTGCGTGAACAGACTGTTTCCTCGCCTGTGTCGGTGGTGACGGTAGCCACTTCCACACGATTTTATTTCTCTGCATTAAACAATGCCTACGTATTTCAATTATGTGTCCAGTGTACATTATTGTTCTTACCACAATTTAACAACAGGTATAAAGATAACATCTCTGAACAGAAGTGTTAGTTTAACACCGTAATAACTCCACATGAATGGTCGCCATAGGCAGACATAGCAGCGGCAAGCATTAGATCGATGTTTATTACAGCAGAAACATATCCAGTGCGCTTGCAAGCTCTTAACGGGATTCCTGCGACTATATTGTACTAATAAAAACCGAAACCAGTCAACAGTTGTTTTTGTGTGTGGAGTTTGCATGTTCTACCCGTGTTTGTATGGGTTTTCGCCGGGTACTCTAGTTTTCTCCCGCAGTCCAAGGACACGCTGCTGCCTATGCGAATTGGGCTGCTGACGAAATTTTCCCCGGTGCCCTAAGATGGACTGGCGGTCCATCATGCGGTATAGCCCTGCAGAGTATCGGGATACTAAACAAATATATTTGAGTGAATTCTTTTGAAACGCTGCTGCATAGGTTAATTGGCCTGCGGACTAAATTGCTCCCGCTGCCCTGTGATGGACTGGCGTCCCATCTTGGGTATAGCCCTACCTTGCGCCCTGTGTCTGCCTGGATAGGCTCGGGCTCACCACGACCCTGTGTACAGGATTAACTGGTTTCTGACAATGGATGGATAATAATAATAGCATTTATATAGCGCCTTTCACCCGAGGGTCACAAAGCGCTGCACAAAGCTGCAGAGAGAACGACATGTCAACAACGACAGA
>JAZEWU010000018.1:8389704-8410519 GCA_036362915.1 Geotria australis | reverse complement strand
GAGGATGTGATCACGAATCCCATTTATATTGCTGTTGGGGATGTGAAATACATTTTAATGCAGGAGGATGACATGAGAACGTATTAAACCAACATCTGTGTCACTCTTTTTTTGTGTGGCAATAACTGGTGGGTGATGTACAGCAGTGATGGCGGGCATGTTTTACTGTTATCCAATACTCTCTGTGCAGTAGGTGGCTGTTCGCAATTCTCATTCAGCTAACTATAAAAAAAATCCTGACTTAGCACAGCACAGAGACTCTACAACAATTATAATGAAACCTCATTTCAGTTATTGCCTTCAAAGACAACTGTGTCAAGGGCAGCTATGTCAGCGAAATAAGGGTATAGCCAATATATAATATTCTGTCTGGTTCTAGACCCTGCGTGCCGTCCTAACTTTCCAAAAGCAATGGAGGGAAAAATAAGGCCGTGTAAGCCAAAAATAAATACAAATCTGTTATAATATAAAGATATTTGTTAACGATTTTTAGAGTGAATTTACTTTACATTGACTGTCCAACCTCTTCACAAATGACTATTCATGGTTTTACGTTGAACATATGCAATTATGGTTATTCAGCTATGCAACACATGAACTCTGCTCAGTGAACTGTAATTTTTTTTATTATCGTCAAGATAAACAACTTTTCTACTTCAATGGTACATCTACAGGAATACAGTAGTCCCTCGCTTTACAATGGCCTCACAATACGATAAAATCACTTTACGATGTACGCTCTATAAGAACATTAGTATCACATTACGATCAAATGTCACTTTATGATACATGCATGAGCGGGAGTGGCGTGGCAGCCAATCAGTGATGCAAACGCATGGCGGTTGGGTAGCTTCTCAGCCAATAGCAGCACTTTTTAGTGTTTACATCTCAGTGTTTACTGCTCTTTTGTTTGAAACACGTGAATTACCACAAAGCATCCATCCATCCATTTTCTAAACCGCTTGTCCTGGTGAGGGTCGCGGTGGCAGCAGTCCAACGAGAGTGGACCAGACATCCCTTTCCTCAGTAACAGATTCCAGCTCTTCCTGGGGGATTCCCAGGCGTTCCCAGGCCAGCCGAAGGATATAATCCCTCCCGCGTGTCCTGGGTCGGCCTCTAGGTCTCCGCCCAGTGGGCCGTGCATGGTTGACTTCCCGGGGGAGCCTTTCAGGGGGCATCCTTACCAGATGCCCGAACCACCTCAACTGGCTCCTCTCAATCCGAAGGAGCAGCGACTCGACTCCGAGGTTCTCCTGGATTTCTGTCCTCCTAACCTTGTCACGGAGAATGAGCCCAGCAACCCTGTGGAGAAACCTAATTTCTGCCGCTTGTATCCGCAATCCCGTTCTTTCGGTCATTACCTAAAGTTCATGACCATAGGTGAGGATAAGGACATAGATTGACTTGTAAACTGAGAGCTTTGTCCTAGGACCAACCTCCCGCTTCCCTACCACGGACCGGTACAGTGCCCGCAGCACTGCAGACGCTGCTGCAATCTGCTGGCCAACCTCACGTTCCCTCTTACCATCACTCGTGAACAAGACCCCAAGATATTGAAACTCCTTAACCAAGGGCAACTGCTCTCCCCACACCTGAAGAGGGCAACCCACTCTTTTCCGCAAGAGGACCATGGCCACAGATTTGGAAGTGCTGACTCTCATCCCAGCCGCTTCACGCTCAGCCGCAAAACGCTCGAGTGCCCGTCGGAAGTCACAATCGGATGAGGCGAGAAGAACAACGTCATCTGTAAACAGTAGCGACGCCACCTCCACGCCCCAAACTGGACACTCTCCATACCCCTGCTCCGCCTTGCGATCCTGTCCATGAAAATCACCAACAGGAGCGGAGACAAGACACACACTTGGCAGTGACCAACGGCCACATTGAACGGATTCGACTTCACGCCAAGTATACAGACACAGCTCTCGCTCTTGGAATAGAGAGACCGGATTGCTCTCAAAAGAGACACCCCATACTCCCGCAGCACCTTCCCCAGTAAATCTCGAGGCACACGGTCATAGGCTTTCTCCAGATCTACAAAACAAATACCACAAAGCAATGTACTAGTATTATTGGTCTCACTTAACGATGGTTTCACATTTCGATACGTGTTCTGGAACAAATTAATATTGTAAAGCGAAGCACCACTGTATTATTTTTAGTGTACATTTATCATAACACTTACTTGCTAATGCAAAACAATAATGGCCAAAAAATACCCATATTATATAGGAGATTCTTAGTATTACCGTGGATTGTTTAATGCAGTTGGAGGCATGGTGGGCAGCCGTGCAAATGGATGTGTAGAACAATAGTTGCTAATGAGCAGCAAAGGAAGTCAATAAAACCAAAATTCACTTTACATTAAAGGCACTTTGATATGTTCACTAGAGAAATGCCAAATGTAATTTGTGTGCACCCTCGCATATAGAGTAGATCATTATTGTGCAAGATATTTTTTATTTTGTAATATTATGATACAACCTTTGTTTGGGGCATTTCTTCTACACTATTAAGAACAGCATAATACTGTACATTTACTTATTTACTGAATTATCACTGCTTGTTGGATAGTATTCATGGACTTGCCATTCTTGCCAATCTCAGGAACGTATATGTCCCGCGAATAGCGAGCGTTTATTGCATTCACGTTATATCTGCTTTTCATTATTGTTCACTGGCACGCTCCGCATCGCGCCCACCATCCCCTTAATAAAGCCTTTCGACAAAAAGACCGAGTCTACAATTAGTGTTGATGAGCTGGATAGTTGTGTAGTGTTGGCCCGTGTTGTTGTGGTATGTTAAATAAATAAATCACTTATTGGAAAAGTTGCATCATTTCAGAACCCATTTTGTTACTTGCTGGTGTTGCCTTGCTCTTTGGTGACCTCCCCCAGTAGGCTTGGTTGTTCATGTCACTGACAAAATTGAGGCGGAGGTGGGTTACTGAAGCAAATGGCAAATTGTCAAATAACATATGAAGGAGAGAAATGCTATGAACACTTTCAATAGACAGTATGGACCAGATTCACATGTTCATGAAATGGATGGGAACGCGTCACCCTAGCGAGTTTACCCATTGTTGGTGATTAAGATGTTGGCATGGTTTGTACTCATGTAGGTTGGCATGGTTTTGCAAAAATCTGATGAAAAAGGACATTTGCCAGTTCATGAGTCAGACTGTAAAATACACTTTGTTCTGCTTGAGACACTGTATGATAGTGCATTAATACATAATAATATTTGAATCAGAAATCGTAAAAAACCACATCAATTCCGAATGAGAATAGTTGTACTCCAGTTAAATTAGATAACTAGTGCTTTTACCTAAGAATCCAAAAAAAGAAACCGCTTCAAATGTCATGGGTATACTGTGACAGTCTTGTTATCGTATACCCTAGCCCCCAACACATTTTGCTGTTTTTGAATTGGTATTTATTTACAATCCTTTCCACCACGGCTCCGTGCTTTCCAATCTCTTAATGTGCACAGCTTGCCATAGCAACACTGTAAGTCTCCAAGGCTCTTCCAGTAAAATCAATGAGTCGAAAATGTTAAATTTAATCAACATGTAATGCACTGCTGACCACTTTCCACATCTCTGCAGACCGTCTGTGGTCCTACGGGCTCTGGCAGTGCCTATGAAAACATGCAGCAAGATTAATTAAATTTAAATAAATGTTTACTTTATTTATTTTGAGTACTGGAATTTAAAAGATGATTAAGCACATCAGCACTGATGGGCTACCTGGCTCTGCCAGCAGCTGTGTTCATAGGTCTCCAAAAAACGATGCAATATTTCCTCCATTGTTTTCACCAGCGCAGAAGAAGTTTAGCCACTGTTTGGTAAGAATTCTTGTAACGATGTAGGTGTAAAATGTTGATCTGCTTTTCACATTTTTGTGGTTTATTGCAACATTTATTTCACATGAGTAGTGCTGGAATTTGGAAACTCACAGGGTCTTGCCTGCCACTTCTTTGTATACAAGTTCACTAGGTTTGTCATTTTTGGGAAAAAAAATTCTGTATTCAAATATTGGCTTGCCCAAATTACTTGTCCCATATTAAGTATTAGAAAAAGGCTAGAGAATAGAGCTCTCTGTGGCATAACTAGCTACTGTCACCCATATAGAAAAGGCCAATTTAAACTTGTCAGCAATTACTGTCAGTGTCTTTAAAAATATACCTCGCCCTGGTGGCCCGGTGCTCTTAACCCTGAATCGGCTGGCTGCTCATGGCACCACGACATTTTATGTGGTTTCGGTTAGGATTGATTGAAGCACATTTCATGTGGGTGACTTGTGAAGGATTCACGGTACATTTTAGCCATGGGCATGAGGCCATAGCACAGACGAGTTTCCAATCTATAGTCTTCACACCTCTTGACGGGTAAGCTCTTGAGATCCGAGAGGGGTATGGTGCATGACAGGAGCGTCGCTGCATTTGCTTTTTAAAGCCAGGGAAATGGTGTACCCCGGAAGCTGGATTAAGGTGCATTGGTTGGACAGCTGGAGATTTCTCAGTTTGTATAGCACATTGGTCTTTGCAGTGAAAAAACAACAGGTTTTAAAAGTGTTTGTGTATTTTACCTTAGACAATACAAATGTAGTGATTGATGGATGGGGAAATGGATAGTAATGATCGCTTTTATAAATGTGGACAAGTGTATGCCAACATGCCGAAATTTAACACGAAGGCTTTTGTGACCAATGTTATCCATGCCGGAGTTGATTTAATACATGGACAGCATTGTGCTTTTTAACACAATATAACAATTCCAAAGTTTGCATTCCAATTGCAGTTGCAATTTGTTTTGTACTCTTGACTGTTTTAAGTATAAGGGGTCTGCTGAGAGTGATTATATTTTTTTGCCTCATTTCTGCCGAAGCTGTCCTTTGTAAAACATGTCAGAGACCATATTTGCACATTATTGAATAGGAGCCACTGTATATGATCATGGTGGCCTAAATGAAACTTTCATTGTCTTACACTTAAACAAAAACGTACATAATAATAGCAATGTCCTATTATTTTGATGCAATCAATAATGCGGTGATGTGTCTCAGCTCTTTAAAGATATGAGCACAGTTGCAGACTGCGATGCCATGCACAATAAATTCCCCACCCCATTTGTCTATCTGATGTGTGAGCATGTTTCCACCTGGTGCATCTGTAATTGCTTGTAACCCAAGTTGCTTCGTTAACTTCAGCCACTAAAAATTGGCAGACCGTTGCACCAGGACAGTTTAATGTGCATCACTGTGCATTACATTGTGTCTAGTAAAAGTAACATTGTTGTAAATCCGACGAGTGCTTAAAGTATAGCCACATATGGCTTGTACATATACTATGCGTAAAATCCTTAATTCAGGATGAGGAAGGTTATACACGAATACATATTTTCAAAGATATTTTTTTAATCATATTCTTTATTTGGGCCAAAACGCGAACATTTTAAAAGACCTTCACATCAAATGTAAATGCATATTGTCACGCCTCGATTTAATTAGTGTACCTCATGCCTCCTGGAAATGTGCACTGCACAAGTAAATATCAGTACACAAACAATTTAAAATGTGAATATCTTTTCTGAAGGGAAGTTACATTATATGTGAATTTGTGGATATGGTATTTTCTGTTTGATTTGCCTTATACTTTTGTGGTATTTGTTTGACACTGGAACACATTGTTCTACTCAATTTTTGTATATCTGTAAAGTCATTGATGCTTTCATGTCCACGAGCCACTGGGCAGGATGTACCCTCCAAAGGGCAGCATGCTGGTTTGATGCATCCACAGCAAATTATTGTCAAGGTCGACTGAGGTCACAGTATAAATGGGTCAGAGACTACGGAATTCTGACCCCTAAGGATGAGCACACTTCCTTTGTCACTCATTTAACTAAATAGTAAAATATCCTGTGATGTGAAGCAAAAAAAGATCAACATCTCATGATTTTTTGTTTTCAATGAAGACTAGTGGAAAATGATTTTGTTTTAAAATCAACTCCTGAAAATCATCTATTTAATTAAGCTACTATGTAGTACAGTATATGCAAAAATATTTAATATGCTCAGGATCAAAACCAGTTCTTTAAAAAAGAAAAATCTTTGAGAAACTTATAATTGAGAAACTGCCCTCTAGGGCCGAACCAAACTTACTCTTTCTACATGTGCTGGTGTTCAAATAAATGGCAGCAATGAATGTGATGTGGACAATTTCCATATGGTAATCCATTGGGGTGGGTGGACGGAAACCAAAGATGTATCATTTGCTTCATCCTCTGAAGTCCTTGAAAGGAAATTCAGTGGAAGCTGGATATAAGCTCACCCATTAGAAGCACCGTTTTGATATAAGCAACTCCTTCTTATATTATGCTCGTGTGGGGAAGATGTAGGGCATATTTTGATACAATCACACTTTCAGATATAAGGCCCTTGCCCTTGCTCCCAAAGGGTGTGCATACGTGCAGCTTCTATGGTATAGGCTGATGTACTGAAACAAGTACAATAATATATTGCCCCGGTCCTGTAGGCTTTCATGACCAATGCTATTCATAGTGAGGCTCTGTTTATGAGTCCCTGATGATGCTGACTGGAACGTCAGTGAAACGTCGGTGCCATCTTTTGAGGTAAGTGATGCATGTGCTCGCTCGTTTGCTCCGGCATATCGACGGGTGCACTTCACTTACACACCTTTTTCACATGACCTAAACTCATAAACAGAGCCCCACTATGTATTTTTATCATTTTAAAATATATGTGTTGCCAATTCTTGAATTGTAATATATGATTCAAGGACACAATAATGTAAGCAACTCGATTAGAGCGTAATTAGTCTTACCATATATGCGTCATAATACCTTCTGGCTCCTGGAGGAAGGCTAAAACTTAAAAAGTATTTTAGATGTTCTGTGTACTGATCTGCATCTCTAAAAGTATTCCCACAATACCAGCCATAGATTCTGTAGAGTTTGCTCTGATGAAATTAGAGGCAGTGGTTTAATTAAATAATGATTGCACTCTTAATAGTTTCAACTGTGGTGTTTTTATATGCTGCCTGGTGTGTGACTCCATGAGTTACAGAATGCTGAGCTTTGTGACACTCTCTAGGTCAAGGTTTCAAGCCGTAATTCATGCAAGAGCCATTAATGGTAATGAGCTTGGTTAATTAGGCATGCAGGCAGTGCTGGCTATGCACAGGGAATACCAGAGGTTGGCCGAGTTAAATATTAATGGCACATGTTTGTTTAGCAATTCCCACATTTTAAAAGGTCTGTAGTGATTTTCCGTGCTCTGTCGCTGTTGACATGTCGTTCTCTCTGCAGCTTTGTGCAGCGCTTTGTGACCCTCGGGTGAAAGGCGCTATATAAATGCTATTATTATTATTATAATGAGCTAGTGACCAAAAATATGCCATTGTGTGATCCTCTGACAATAAATGAGTGCTTACAGTTAAGGTTTGAAATAACCCGTTGCAAACATGACACTGACTTGACCCAAGTGAACTTAAACGTTAATTGACTTGGAGGGATAAAATTGAGATTGCTGGTACAAGCGGTGGATATTAGGTTGCTCTGCAGGGTTGTTGGACCCACACTCCATGATACGGTGAGGAGTTTGACAATTCCTGAGGGCCTAAGAGTTCAGCTTCTACTCCTCCAGATCGAGAGGAGCCAGTTGAGGTTGTTATAGTACCTGGTCTTCTTCTTTGCGATTCTTCGAAGCACGATGGTCAGCCTCTGGACATCGTTGTCTTTCAGCTCGGCCTCGAAGTGTTTGGTAGAATTCACAGGCAATACCAAGTATTACCTGACAGGGATCGCGACGTGAACGCTTCTACCTTGACCCCCTAGTACCTGGTAAGGATGCCCTCTGGTAGGCTTCCATTGTAACGCAACTGGACACGTCCCACTGGATGGAGACTTTGAGTCCAGCCCAGGACGCACTGGCGGGCCCTGAGAATCCCCCGGGAGATGCTGGAGTTCTTCAGTAGGGAAAGGGAGGTCTCTGGTCCACTGTAATACTCAGCATGCTGCTGCCATAACCTTCACTGGGAAAAGCGGCTTTTTAAAAAATGGATGGATGGGTAAAATTGTTTGGACATGTAGTTATTATAATGCGTACATTTTGGTTCATATGTATCTGCTTTAAATAGTGGCTTTAGCACTTGGTCGAATATAAATGTGGATTCATATGCTACTTATGGCAGCACTTGACAATATACCCCAGGATGGTCCTAGATTTTCAGGTCAAGTGAAGTTGTTGGATAACAACTGTTGTGGGAAGACATCTGTATGCATTGTAAGTGGACGGAAGGTGATGTGTGTATGATGCTATACAGCATTACTGAGTGAAATCAGTGTGCCAACATGGGGATGCAGTCACACTAGCCTCGACAACTCCATCTCATTCTCGGAAACCTGATGCCTCCTCGGTCTAATGAACAGTACTTGTATTGTGGAAGGCATATCTAAAGGCCCATCGTCGCACTTTTAGTCCAGATATTTGGCTTGCATTAGACAAACGTTTTGAGGGAGGTGGGCTTTTTTAGATCTGTTGTATCAGTTGCATATAAAGCATATCAAATTAAGCAACAATTACTGGTATGTGTACTTAATCAAAAATTACATCCTTCAAATTCTAAAAAGATTACAAGACAGCTCATGAATTCCAGACAAAAGGCAAATTAGTTACACGAGAGTTTTTCTCTACATTTAAACACGCTTAGAACCAGTTAATTATGAGGATTCAACAACACATTTTAATTGGTGTGATTGTTTGAATATCTTTTCTTCGATTATATTATGGTACCAGTTCTGGTGATGATTTATTATTTGGACATTATTTAATTAGTGCTTTAAAAAAAATAACCTTATGTTTTTATCTAATTACTTACAGATTTATTTTAAAGAAAATACATTTTGTTCTTTCAAGAAATATCTAAACAAATAATTGTGCATTTTACTTTTTCATTCTTGAGTTAGAAAAACTGTATATTTGCATTTGTTTAGGGACATCTAGATCGTATTCATTTGCGCATCTTTGACAAATGTATTTATTCATATATTCCTAATACTTATTTGTTTTTCGGGTCACGTATGTGAGCATCTTGCCATGAGTTCACTGGATTTATATTTACAGAAAACTGGCAAAAAAGCACTCCTTGTAGGCATGCATCAGTATTTCCCGTATAATTGTGGGACTGATCAATTGACTTCTGATTGACTTCTACACCTAATAGGTCAACTTTGCCTGAAATGACAAATGAGTACCTGGCCTGCAGGCTAAAGGTTGTATGAAATTGTGCAGACCTCAATCAATTTTTGGCTAAGAGCACTTGCACAATCAACCTGGCCCCATAAGAAGTTCACAGAAGCTTAATGTCCTTTGAAGGTTTACGCCAACGGCAAATACTCAACATCATTTAAAATTTGGCTTCATCACATTAGCCATTGATTATTTTATAAACTGTGTTATATTGCAGAAGACAAATAATACAAGTGTTTTTTTTATTAAGTTATGTAATTGCGTGTCCTTACAAGAGCCACGTTTATTGCATTGCTGGAGTTTGAAATGCTAGTGGGTGGTCTCAGATGACCTGGTGACCTCACTTCGCGAATCTCGCCTAGTTTCACCTTTCATTTAGCAGCAGCAGCATGCGTATGGCTCTGGTAAGGTTAATTTAAAGTATTTGAGAGCTTATGTTCATTTTCGCGGAACCTTTTTAACGAAGAAAAACATGCAATACAGTAGTGGAATTATAAGTAACAGCCGGGAAAATAAAAGTTTGTGATTTTAGCCTATTTGCCACTCTAAATTGATGTTCTCAACACACCAAAATATATCTAGGTTTAGATAAAGTAGGTTACCACCCTATATGATTAAATTTATACAACAATGTAAATTTATATAATATGTAAACCAGCTGCTTTCTAAAATTATCCTTGCTTAAACTGTGTTGTGCATGGGGTTTGCTTGACTATGTTTTAGGTTGGTGAAGATTGGTGGAGTGGATAGGGGAGATGGCACAGGAACAGTTCATTTGTCACACCTCACTGATTGTAACTATCAGCGAAACGTCGTACCTTCATTGTAAATGTTGTGGGTTCGCTCTCCAACATACCTGTGTGCTGACGTAACGAATTTTCCACGTTTTGTTCACGTGACAACCCTTTACTGATTGGCTGTGTCGCGTGCAGGCGGGTTTGCGACACTTACTTTGTAGTGACCTAACTCGTAAAAAAAGCAATACTATGGATAACATTGGTCACGAAAGCCTTCGTGTTAAATTGACCTCACTGATGTTGGTCAGGTCATTGTGCTCTGCACTAACCATTAGACCGATTCCACTGCAATTATATGCTAATTGCATTGTTTTTTTGTATAAGCAAAAATGGCTTTCATTGATTCAAAACTTGACTTTTAAATCTAAACTCTGTGTATGAATAACTGAAATAGATTACATATTACATGACCTTAAATTAAAGTACGCATTTTGAATTCTCATATAATGTGGAGAAAAAAACCTTAGCAATATTTTTACCTTTCTTATATTCCATGATCCCTGTTGCTCATGGCTTTTACTACTTAGTACTATGGGAATAGTTTTCATGATGTTTGAGTTTTTATTCCAACAACTTTTTGACATGGAAATTCTAAACCGATATACTGCTTGCCTTATAGCTGTGCAGTGAGCATCATAACTCACTTGCTGTCTCCCTGCGATGGTTCATTATATTTGTTTAGCATAGAAGTCAATGCTAAATCTTACCACGGTACAGGCTATGCAGGCTTTATCTTTCCTACAATTCTAAAATAACCTATTTGAGTGGCTATCGGTTAAAAGATCTGACAGAAGTTGGGCTACCACAATGCTGATTTCTCTTAATTAGTTTGGGGAAATATAAACCTGAGCCTTTCTGATAATGGTATATTTATACCATTATATTTATACCATTATGGCGCAAGTGACATGTATTATGCCACCGTTCATAACATTTCACATGTGCCTGAAATTTTGACAATGGTTGCCTAACTTTGCATTAACTTTTGCCTTTTAAAGGGTGCTCAATATATTCAGGTATGTCCGAACACATAGCAGTATTTGAAACCAACCACATAATGAAGGTGCGGTTTATAATAAAGGGCAAAAATTTCATCCCTAACTTTATTTCGCTATAGCTTATTCATTACATGCATCCATTCTCTGACATTTGTAAACGTTTCAAAGTTTACATTTGCGAAATGTTTGAATTATTTTTTTAAAAGAAGTAATCCAAAAAATGCTTTTCATACAATTTTTTGAAAATTAATAGCCAGTGCATGACATAACCATTTGTCTTGAAGAGCCATTGCACACAACATGCCTTTGTGGCATTGCTGAATTTCTTGTTTTAATAACCTAGAAATTCAAACAACTGCATACCTGCCCCAGGCCACTCGTAAGCGCGTTGTTCTTCGGGGAATTACCCACTAGAGAATTATGTATGGTTCTTCGTCTTTTCATTAAATTATTTTCCCTTTTTTTGAGAAATGCCTCATCCTTTTCCCGTTTTGAATGCCTTTAAGACCATAATAATAATACGTAGTCTGACCCATTTTTATACAGGCATACTTCTTTTACGAAGACTCGGCAAACACATTTTCGTTTTAAAGACATAACTAATAAATATTCCATGATAGTAAGTATAGCACTTGCACTGCACTCCCAAGGCTCCTGTGAACCATACATTGTCTATAAACATTCTTCGGGTATTATTTTTACTATTGTACTGCATTATTATTAGTAGTACCTTATCATTATAGTATTCATTTAATAAATACTCTACAGTTATAATGAACCATGTTATAATCTCTCCTAACGGATTTATCGCTTAGCGTACAAGCCACAATAATCCGTCCTGTCTGTTAAAAGAGGTATGCCTATATTTGTTTTGACATAATTAGCGTTTTAATTGTGTATTCATGTTATACCCTTTTTCGATCTGTACAGTAAGTCCTATATTTACACTGGGGATGCATCCTTAGGAAATATGATGTTAGGTGAAACAGCGTAAAGAGAAACTGATTTTACCATTATTTTATTGATACAAATTTAGGATATGTTGTTGGGGGTCACTTTATGGTCAAAATTTGCAGACAAAATTATAAATAAGTACTAAAAAGACAGCAAACGATACCCACATAGGTATTATAAAACACGTTCAAATATAAAGAAGAATCTCACTGCCCAAGTCTTCCCTGTTGCCAGGTTTGCCTAACCTCTTTGGATATGCTATAGTTCACAGATTTGCCAAACTGCTTTTCAGGAATGCAACTCCTGTGGTCGGTGAGTTCCTCCTGTATAAATTAATAGCACTCACAGGAGATAGCTGCGGAGATTGCTCATAAAGAGGGTAGTACTGTACAGTATATTGTGTGGCGATTTTATGAACGCTAAAACTTGAGCGCCCCCTTGGAGGTGCTGTTGCGCAGTGTGCCGTCATGTGCGCTGCCCAAACGGCTGCGTTCTGTCAATTTTCAAGATAACGTTGTGAAACAATACATTTTAAATAGATTTACGTTTCACAATTGGTTGGAGGTGTTTTAGTGAAACATCATAAATGGTAGCAACGTAAATAGAGGATTTACTGTATTATCAGAGGTTTTACAATAAGAATATCATTACTCTGGTGAAATTATGACTAACGCTAGTCTTGTCTTGAGGAATATACTGTTGGTTTTATTTAACAGCACGAACTATGTTCACTATCTTCACGTTGTTCCAAAGTCATTTCTGCTCTGGTTCTTGGAATAATATGGCTTACGATGAACACGATGGCGTACTCTGCATGATATAGGAAAACTGACTTGGCCAACAGCAGGGTTCCGTGTTCTCATTGATTTTTGGAAATTTAGTTATTTGCAAATATTGTGATTGATGGGCAGTTCACTTAAAAGTCTGAGACCTTGGTCAATATGCTGTTTGGTTGGTTGAGCTCTTTTTGACAACAAAGGCTCTGCATACCAGTTCCCGGGATTATGGTGGGGGACCTGTGAATATTTTTACTTGCAGGCAAACACTCCATCTGTGCTGCCTGTGCTGTGCATTTATGAATTGCCTGGGACTGGGAAAACTGGCCTGCTGGGAATAAATGTCCGTGCTCTGGGGAATTATGACATATCTGAAAACAACATGATTTACAGTGGTAGCCCTCCAATTTACATCGCATGTGTGTTTGCTTCAAAACACCTAGAGCATGAACAGAAAATATAATGCTTTGCTTTTGTATAGTACAGTAACTGAGGATTATTAGAAAAACAGAAACAATATAACGCATTTTGTTTTATTGGTTGTAGCCTGTTAATCTAACGCATTGAATATTAGCTGAGCACTAATACAATGAATGCAGCTATTAAGTAGTGTGTTTTAACATGCATATGTTCAACGTATAGCATGCTTCGCAGTGCAACAACTTATTGAGTTTGGGCATTACGTGGGCACCAATAGGAATGCAAAACTTGTGTGTTGGTGGGTGTGAGCAGTTACTGTGCCGTCACAGCTGTAATAGCATGTGTGTCTCTTCCAGTGGGCTGTATTTAACCCTTTCATTAATTTGACACTTGGGTCAGGGTTCACTTTGCGTGCATGGTAATGTTAACCTATATCCTATTCAATAATACAAAACGAGTACACTGTGTCTATTTGATACGTGTTGTTTTACATTTTCAAAGAAATAAACGATTTTATTCCCCCTGGTTGTCATCTAGAAAGGTAAAATCAAGCGTTTTTCAGTTGACAAAAAATATATTTTCTTAACGGTTTGAGGCTTACATACATACCAATAATGTTCTACATTTTCTACCATCTATAATCACTGACTTTGCACCTATCATTTTATAGAACATAATATCAAGCCATGTTTATGACATTGCTATTTTATGGTATACTTCTTTATAACATGACTATTGAGCTACTTCTGTGAAGCATTCGCGTAAAATGATATAGGCTGATAATATTGGCTGCAATACCAATCTTCCATTAAAACATTAGTGCCTGCTCTCAAAGGTCATTTGTTCATATACACATAGAGTAAATATAAACAGAACTGCTTGGTTTAGCTCCACAAGGTACACACATGTGGGGTGAAATTCAAACATTGTGGCTGAAGAAACTGATTTAATGCACTATGCAATACATCGTAAAACATACTTTCCCTTGCACGGTCAGCCTCCCTGCACATCTGTTGGATTTAGTGCTCTGGGATGCATTAACATTTCTGAAACTGTGTCCACAGCCTTGGCATATATAAAGGGGGCTCTTGACTGCAGAACTGATTTAATGGGCATACTTGCGAATGTTGCTTATTGCAGTAATTAAAAGCTTCATGAATTACAGGTCACAATACATTTAGATTTTTTTACGCTCATAATGAATGAACTGCTTTGCCACTCAAAAATAATAATAATAATAGCATTTATAGAGCGCCTTTCACCCGAGGGTCACAAAGCGCTGCACAAAGCTGCGGAGAGAACGACGTGTATTTACAGTAAATACTCAAACAAAAACATAAAATGAAAAGTAAGGGTATTCTTAAAGCAGACTTTAAGGCAATATCCCCCTCAGTAAAACAAATTAGGCATCTTTTAAACAATTAAAATCTAACTGAAAATACAGAAGTACAAATACTGTGCTGTGAAGAGGTTTGTTCACTATTTAAACATTTACATTGACCAATCTTTTCTTAGCTTTCAAACATATTTTTGCTTATTTACGTGTCCAGATACCACATGTCTTAGGGAGTGTATTATTTTACGTGTATGACTTTGACGACAACATTGTAAATGCTGACAGGGTGGCATGCGTGTGTATCACGGCAGGCATTATTACCTCTGTCATTAATAATAATAATAGCATTTATATAGCGCCTTTCACCCGAGGGTCACACAGCGCTGCACAAAGCTGCAGAGAGAACGACATGTCAACAACGACAGAGCACGGAAAATCAGCAACAATTTTTTTTTGGGTTTTTTTTTATATCCGAGCTGTGGAGAGAACGGCACAACAATAACGGTGAGACAGAAAACTGAGAGTCAAGCGATAGCAACGAAATTATAAGACAAAGGACAAAAGAAAATGCAAAAGGGAAACTAATAATAATTCTACAACAAGCAAGGAGGGAACAAATGTCCCCTAGCAGACACAGATCGGAAGAGAGAGAGAGGGAGCCAACATCTCGGCACGGCACCGATAACCCACTCCAACAATCCAAGCCAGAGGAAGGAACGAATGCTTCCCAAAAGGTGCCAGAGGAAGGAACGAATGCTCCCAAAAAGGTGCAGGTATGAAGAGAGCCAACAACCTGGCACGACAGCGCCGAGCCGCATCAGAAGTCCTCACAGGACGGCTTGATGGCTTTACGGAACAAATAAGTCTTAAGACTAGATTTGAAGATGTTCAAGGACTGCGCTGAACGAATTTCCAGTGGAAGAGCATTCCAGAGTCTTGGGGCAACGCGCGAGAAGGCTCTGTCACCCATGGAATGGAGGCGCGACCTGGGAACAAACAGCAAGCGTGTATTGGAGGATCGTAGTTGTCATGTTGTAGAGGGTGACTGCAGAAGGTCACGAATGTATGTCGGAGCTGTGTCAGAGAGCCTTGTAAGTGAGAAGGAGGATCTTGAATTCAATCCTGTATTTAACAGGTAACCAGTGGAGAGACATCAGTACTGGGGTTATGTGATCACGGAAGGGTGTGCCAGTGAGGACTCTGGCAGCCGCATTCTGCACACGTTGGAGACGATTGATCAAATAGGCAGGGATTCCGGGAAGCAGTGCATTGCAGTAGTCAATTCGTGAAGAGATGAAGATGTGTATTAGCTTCTCAGCATCAGCACGTGACAGGATGTTGCGCAGTCTGGCTATATTCCTGAGATGAAAATAGGCTACCTTCGTCACCTTATTGATGTGTGTCTCAAAAGTGAGTGAGGAATCAAGAGTCACACCTAAGCTTCGGACTGCATTAGCAACTTCAGTTGTCTAGCCGCCAAGCATCAATTGGATAGGTTCAGCCTTAGACAATTGCTGCGGGGTTCCGACAAGCAAGACCTCAGTTTTTTCACCATTTAGTTTTAGAAAGTTTGAATTGAGCCAGGCCTTCACAGTAGACAGTGAAGAAGACATGCAAAGACCAGACGCATTGATGGATGACTTTGCATGGATATAGATTTGGATGTCATCAGCATAGCAATGGTAGCTAAGATTGAGGCTGCACAGGATATGGCCAAGAGGTTGTAGGTAGATGCTGAAGAGGAGTGGGCCGAGAACTGAACCCTGAGGAACTCAAGACAAAACAGGAAGAATCTCCGAGTTTTGTCCTTCAAGGCTGACAAACTGCTTCCGGTCGGAAAGATAGGATCCCAGCCAATTCAGGGCAGATCCAAAAATCCCCATACTCTCAAGACGTTCAAGTAGGATCTGATGATCCACTCAGGTCCAGGAGGACAATAATACTTGGCAAGCCTTCATCAGCAGCGACTAGGAGATCATCAACTACTTTTACCAAGGCAGTTTCAGTACTGTGGCCGAGTCTAAACCCAGATTGAAGGGAATCGAGGAGGTTATTGTTAAGAAGATGTTTCTGGAGTTGTGCAACGACAGCACGTTCCAGAACCTTAGAGATGAACGGTAGATTTGAGATTGGACGATAATTATCAGGAATGCTACAATCGAGGCCAGGTTTTTTAAGCAAGGGGGTAACTGCGGCACATTTGAACAGTGGGGGAAAGACACCAGAGTGGAATGAGTTATTGAACATATTAGTGACATACGTTGCAAGGGTTTTGAAGTTTGCGCGGATGAATTTGGATGGGAAAGGATCCATGAAGCACGTTCTTTTTCTTTATTCCATTTAATGTGGGCTTTAAAGGGCCATTTGGATCGCATGAAAGTGCATGTTAATGAACATTACAGTGAGGAGAATCCAATGGGACAACATACATTTGAAGCAGGTTTATTCAATGTCAATTCATCTTTCATTGTTGAAAAAAGGTGTTTAAAGAAATAAGTACACATTTTCAATAATAATAATTCTACCAAACACTTCGAGGCCGAGCTGAAAGACAACGATGTCCAGAGGCTGACCATCGTGCTTCGAAGAAACGCAAAGAAGAAGATTGAAGGATTTGCTGATATAAAAGTTATTTTGTATTTGAAGACTATCAACTATAGCAGGCATTGTGAACCATTTTAATTATGCGGAATTGTTATGCCAGATGAATTTTGCAGCTTGTCTCCTGGTATTGTGGGTGGCATGATTGAGCTGTGGACGCACAGGTAGTGCATGAATTTGAATCATTCTCTATGTGGTAAGTGGGGCAGTGCTCATTATACCTGGTGTAACAATTCACTGTCATATTCACAAAAACATCACTGCAGGCACTTGATTATCGTGAGAGCAGAGATTTCCCCCCTTGATCATTTATTAGTATGAGGAAGGGGAAAATAACCTTACAGAAAACGTCATGTGAAAGTTTATGTAATGCTTTAAAGCTAATTTCAGAAATTATGGCTACATATAACTTAATATAATTGCATGCTGGTATGGATGCTATTGATCAAATAAATGCTCGTGCTTACATTTTTATTTCAATAAATAGATTTTGTGTATTTTTCTAAATTGTATAATCTGCATAGATGTTTAATTGGTGCACTTCAAACATAGAAAAGATGATAAAGAGTGATGACGACAATGACATTAATTTATCAATCAACCACCCATCACTTCCTTGGGTCTTGGTTTGTTATTCTTATACTCTCAAGTTGTGCTAATAATATTCTTTTTAAATTTTTTACTTATCAAAACGATAATTAACTAATTTATTAATTATTTCATTCGTCGATAGTTGTAGCTCTAGGACAGGGGTGTCCAAACTTTTTTTCTGAGGGCCACATACAAAAAAATATACGAAGTACTTGGCCACTCACAATACAGTTAAGCGCAAATATTATGTGTGGGCCATAGACCATTATATTTTTAGTCTTTGATACGTGCCAATTAAAAATGGATGGCAGGCTGCAGTTGGCCAGTGGGCCGTAGTTTGGACACCCCTGCTCTAGGATATCAAACGTGTTTGCTTGTGAATACCCAGCTTAGGGCAAGAATTTATTCACTTGGAAAGCCTCAATGAGGATTTAGAATGGACACATTTTACATATACTTGTTCACGAATGTTGGTAGGAATTCTGTGTGCATGCTGCTTTTCCCCACCCTTCAGTAAATCAGAGCATAGAAAAGAAAACATAATTTTAATGCAAAAACTGTTGGTGAGTCCTTTCCACTCCATCGAAAATCCCATCAAATATGCAAAGCACATATGTCTGTACAATCCCTGTGAAAATTGATAATTTGGCACCGTAATGCTGCCCCATTAATAAAACAACATTTTAAAAAATTCTGCGTGAGTAGAAGGCTGCACGAATTATTATTTTATTTAACAGCATTCCTAAAATGAAAAAAAAAATTGTTTTCCTTACATTTTTTTTTATTTAAAGAACGTAAAATTCCAAGACAACACGTTCTGTCATGTGGAATGAGTTGTGGGATTTGTAGTTGGCGCTGGGATTTATGTGCTGTTGACGGTTGTGTTTGCAGGCATAGTGGATGTGCTCTGCCTACAAAGCAACTACAGTGCACGTCAATTCACATTGGTGTCTAACATTCCTCCCATTGGCTGCACGTTATTTAACCTTCCTTATTGTCTGGAAAGAGTAATCTTTTTGATCAGTTCTTATAAAGTATACGTATGTTAGATGCTCTGATGTTATTTGCTTAGAATTATAATCTTTTAACGTAAAAAAATGTGTAGTCATTTATCAATTCACTGTTGAAGGCCTACCCAGGCCGTGTTGGTGGTGGGGGTTGTTTGACCATACTTTATCACACCCATTAGTTTGGGTCGGTGAAGGGGGTACCAAGGACAGGTTGCGATATCAATTGATAATGAAGTTTGCAAAGTGTGACAATAGAACACTGTTGCAGTACGATCTTCTTCTTTGCGATTCTTCGAAGCACGATGGTCAGCCTCTGGACATCGTTGTCTTTCAGCTCGGCCTCGAAGTGTCTGGTAGAATTCGCAGGCAATACCAAGTATTACCTGACAGGTATCGCGACGTGAACGCTTCTACTTTGACCCCCTTGCCGTACGATAATCACTGTACTGCTGATATGCCCCATCTTTTAAAATATGTATAATATTAAATAAGGATAATTGGTGTTTATAAAAGTGAATATTTATCTTGAGCCAATATTTGCAGCCTTCATTATGAGTAATAATTTCTTTAATAATTTGTTGGTTGCTAAAATCACTGTGATGCGCAAATCTGAGGTGCAGCAACACACTGTCAGATACTGGGTTGGCATCATTGAGTCCAGCTCCTCTGTGCTAGCACTACATTAACCAGGGACACACACGCAATCTGAGGTATTCACAGGGGTCAATCAAGCCACTAACACAAACATTATTTTGTGTTTTCACTTGATTTATATGTATGTAGTTGTGAGTGCTCACATTTGGTGTAAGAGCTTGGGACCGAAATTGTTTGGATGTGTTAGAAGCAGTAGTTAAATATGTTACGTTTTATACCTGGCCACAGTAGCAGTGTCTGCTGCAAAGAATATACTGCTGTATATCAACAGCTGTCTATCTGCTGAGCTGGTTTGTCATAGTGTGTTGGCAGTGAATACAAGAAATAAAAAGGTTAATGTAGGCCATTAAACTGATACACTAGCAATAAGAAATAAAGAAATACTCTATGAACTTTTAAATAACTAAACAGTTTACTTTCTTGTATATACAATATTAATGTTTTATATAAAGTTGAAACTGTGTACATATTTTCACACAGCTCTACGATCTACCACAATTTACCCAAATTTTGCTAAATATGTGGCCTTTAATTCATAAAATACTCACAGGTATTTTTGTGATAATGTGCACTACTCGGGTGTCCTGACGTGTTTGTGGCACAGGCATTAATCACTTTATACTATGCACACATTTACATGCGATAACCACATTGTGGATATGTTGCTAAGGATTTGTGGATATCATTGAATACAAATTTCCCCATTATGTTTGCAAAAATGTTTGCTTGGCAATGAATCTAGAAGCCATTGTGTGTGTTTTTTAAGTGGCTTTGGGCGAAATAGTATTTTTAGTATGCATATTTAGCTCTGGTGAAAATGTTGAGGTTAAATGGAACGTTGGGTCTTCAGAGAATTAATATTGTAAACTGATAAATTGTGGCGTTGTTAGCACATGTCAATTTGCTAAAAATAGAGATTTTATTAGTTTTTTTAATGAGCTTGTCAATAAACTATAAGAGTCCTCTGCAGACTGCCTTTAGGCTATGGTCTAGCAACAGCTCATGATTATGTTGTTGAGTAAGTACTGCAGTTGTCTTATGCACAATTTTAACTAATTTAGTTATCGCAAATATGTCTTGTAATGCTTCTGTAAAGAGCCCTAGTGAGAGCTTATTGCCTTACAGTTCTGCATCCTGGAATTTTATTGAGACAGAAAGAGAAATACATGGATCAGAGAAGAAACACGACTCGTTGCATAAAAAAATTAAGTGAACTTGAGAAGGACACATTGCTAAAATGGATGATGGCTGATGGACGACACTGGTAATGAAATGACAGTCAAAAGTGGGAACAGGTCCAAGAGCATGGCCATCACGGAGGTCGGGGGACAAATAGCTAATGCGCAGGAGTGCTATGTATTATGACATTGCAAAACTGAGATATGGCAAAGACATGCTGGAGGATCTTC
>JAZEWU010000018.1:8364812-8389447 GCA_036362915.1 Geotria australis | reverse complement strand
GCATGGCTGGTTATGATGATGATGATGATAATGGTAAAATACTCTGATTTACTAACGGCAATTGCTAAGACAAAAAATATCGAGAGCACGTTATTGCATTTGTTTGCACCAATGTATATTCTGGGGGTCTTAACTCTCACAGATATATCATATTATGTATGTTAGTTGATGGTATCGGCATAACATTTACCTTGGTCATTTATATAGAAATGCAGATGGATATCTTTTAAATTCCTGGCAAAGGGTTAACATTACAAAACATTATTAGATGTATGAGAAACTGACCTTCGATACCCATCACCCTAAATACATACTATACTGAACCAGCAAATTATTTTTCTGCTCATTTGGACCTAGAAGAAACTGTCAAACTTACTGCTCTTGAACCCAGAGAAAGGTGTGTTTAGAATTTTTGCCCATTTCTTTAGAGTGTGCATTACCCCCCTTCAAAGATCCGTACTCAATGCTTTGGGATTTTATCAAGGGTGATGGTGGAATGGGTAATGGCCTCTTGACCAATCGCTTTCTAATACAAATGGATTTTGGGCAATAAGCATATTTTAAATTTGCTCAGCAAACATTCAAGCGATAGCCACTTGACCTAATAAAACACCCAGATTGTTTCCATGTATCTAAGCCACCAACCCTAGCTTGCACACACCCACTCCCAGCGGTTACAAATGATTGACATTTTCCGTAGTTATTTAATGCATGTAATTGGGAGAAAGGCACAAAGGAGACTTTAAATCTATATTTAATTTTCTAAAGCGCCTGCTGTGTTTGCACTTGCGCTTGTGCGCTGTGGTGTCCCGTATGCAGTGTTCAGCGTGGATTACCGAGACGAGCTGGACATCCTGGTGAGCGGCTCGGCTGACTTCGCTGTCAAGATCTGGTCGCTCTCGTCTGCCGTCTGTCTCAACACACTCACCGGACACTCGGAATGGGTCACCAAGGTAACAGTCGTGAGGGAGTTGGGTCCGGATGTCGTGTGTCAGTACTGTTTGGCTGCCATCGTCGCAGAAGCCCTTTCAGTATTCTCAGTTAAAAGTCAGTGGCTCCCTGATTAAACGAGCTATTGTGTGGCACTCATCTCTACTGGCAACACTGTGGAAATAGTGGAAATTCATTGATTCCAAGATTGGAGGCAGTGTGTCCATAAGATGAATACCGTTGACCTCCCACAACATGGTTTTATATACTCATCTTAGAATAATGATGGGCAGAATCGACCTCTCGCTGTATTTGAACTTGAACTCTCAAAACACAACGTGACCTAGACCTAGACAGATAATTTACCCTATTCACAGGGGCATTTGCATGCGGACTGACTTTAGATTATTGTGATATTCAATTAGTCATGAATTTATGTTACTATAATGAAGTGTGTCAAATGTATTCATCACTTTTAGACGTGTAAGAGGACTGTTGACAAATCAGTGCATGTAATGCTTAGAGGCATGCCAATGATTTACATATTTAAGGTAGACAATGATAATGTGCCTTCCTTAAGCTTAGTAATTGTAATTGTGCTTATTTTCAAGGATTAACTTTACCTTTTAGGACACAACATGTTGCATTCCTAAATTTAGGAATCTCAATTTATATGCTAATCGAATAGATTTTTAAAATGTAATAAACATTGCGATATTCTGAAGAAACCTTACAGCAGAGACAGATATGTTATCACTATGGCACTAGTGACGTTATTCAAGCCTTGGTGTTGTGCAGATAACATTTGCACTTATGAAGTATTCGAACTCGGTACCCTCAGTGTGGACAAACACATAAAAACACTTGTTTCATTATATATTTGAGTAACTAGACGTTCTTGTAAACATGGCACTGCTGATGGAATTGTGCCATTGAATAAACTTTCGTTTATCCAACGCCAAGTTTGCTCCTGGGACATAGTTCTGTTAAAATTTACTTTATTGTTTGAAATTGAACCAGATTTCTTGAGACGGTGGTGTGATGCACTAGCCATTAACAGTACTATTTATTTAAAAAATATCTCGAAAAGTTTGTCAGAAGGGACACTGCGAGCCTTGTGCTCAGCCACGGACATGGTTGTGCTGGGGTAAACTGGTTTCAAAACCTTACCCAAATTTAATCTCATTCTCGGTTGAGAGAATTGCGGAAGGAGGGTTAATGCATGTCAGGAAGTGCTTAAAGGCAGGGACAGGTGCATTGAAGAAAAGCCATTTCTCTTTTTATCAAGCCTGCTAATGCAAAGAGTGTGACACTTAGATACGGCTGTATGTTGGAATTGAGGAGGCGAAAGAGAATGGATCCGGCAAATTGGCTGCTTATGTTGGCTGGAGTTTAGAAATTTATTTGGTTGGATGTTGTCTAATGGGCTCTCTCCGATAATAGAAATTGGTGAGTGGAAAACTATTTACCTGTGAAAGGAGCTGAGGAAATGTAAAGGATACTCTGAATGTATAGCATAGTCCCAGAACCTATGCACTTTAATAAACATTTTGTTTAAAATAAGCAAACCCACTGAATAATCAAAAAATAATTCCAGACTTTGCCAACGTATTTAGTAACCTGTAGAGATTCTAAAATGTTTTAACTGAAAGATGAGCGTGTTGAATGGTTTATTTCTAATGTATTTTTGATTTGACCAAGTAGAATATTTGAGATTGTAGGGAAGTGAGATGGTGCCGTTTGTAACATTGTCGCCTGAGTACATGTATGCTTGTTTACACACCACCATCTCTCCCTGTTTGGCAGTAAACTACTATTTACAACACCAAAGCCAAGTCTGCTTTCTTAGCACCCTGTAAATCATTTCCTTGCACTTACTTAAAAACTTCTACTCGTGTGATGAATAATTTATCTTGCCGTATGTTGCAGTTGGGAGGTTGTGCTATTTTTGTGTATAACATCTGGCTTTGCTATTACAATCGTACCCCTTAGCTGTGTGAGACCTTGAACAATCGGCAGGAACATGGTGTAAATTGCTGCTTTATTTACGTACATTTTTTTGTTCTGGAAAAAACATGCGAAACCCAGTAATACAAAATGAAATCCCCACACGCTTAACTATATATAATATGCACCAATGTAATAACAAAATAGAAAGCTCAAATCTCGTTTTGTGACCTATGTGTATAGTAAATTTCTTTACTATGCATTTTAACTGATGGATTTAGCTTTGCAGAGGTTAGAAGAAGGCAAGGTATTACTATCAGTTAAATATCGTGAGGTGTACATAGCATGCTGGACATCAAATCCAAAAGCATTGACATGCATTTGGAAAATAAAGAATGCATTGTATTAACTGATGGGCTGTTGGCGTAGGTTTCAATCGAAACTTTTATTTTCTATTTGGATCTGGGAAGGGGTGTGTTTGATGGCCTGTGATTTGTGCAGGGAAATTAGATTTTGTGCGACCGAAACAACAGTTTTTGCGCATTCAGCCATCTCCCCATTGCATTGCTTTTCTCTTCATTGGTGTCGTTACCCGCGTCATTCCGATTGGTTACTATTAGCATACATTCCCATAGGATGCTGCCAAGGCCTAATGGTTAGCACACTGAGGTTGCAATTTAGAGCTTGCCGGTCCGATTTATCCTCCGAGCACAGAAGTTGAAACAACGGAGAAGTTTCTTAATTCTATAGTGAGGCTCTGTTTATGAGTTTAGGTCACTATGGATAACATTGGTCATGAAAGCCTTCGAGTTAATTTTCTTAATTCTCCCAGCCTATGTCCACCTGACAGGAGAATTGGTGCACCGCAGTTAGTTCTTTGCAGGTCACATGAGGCAATGTCTGACTTCTCTTCCAAAATGTCTCGCCAGCATGAAATTAGTAGGCCAAATCCCTTCTAGAAGGGTTCTCTAGAGCTCCTCATATTGGAGATCCTTCTGCCAGCAATGCCTTGAGCAATCAGTTGTAGGGCTGCACCTTTACTTTTTCAAAATGTTTTTTTTAATAATGTCCATAGCACCAATTACCGTGGCAGAGAAGATGTAACATAAAAACAAATATATTTACCAAAAGAGGTAATCTCGTCATATGGTTACTTCAGAACAGTGTTGCTTCATAGCTGATGACAATTTGTATAGATTGATTATGAAAACAAAAATAACCGCTTTTACTCTTGTGGGTTTTCACCTATTGTAACCCACAAGGTTTAAAAGTTTGGGCAAGTTGCTTCATCAACCAAAGCTTGGATTTTTCATGTAATTATACAATCCATACCGTCAACTAATTAATCATTTGTGGGTCGAAACTGGTTGGCATTGTGGCATGCAGACCTCACCTTGAGGTTTTACAGCAAAAAAAATCCTATTTTAAAGGTGCTTTTTTGGAAAAAAGTGTTGGGACATTATGTTTTCCCTGAGGATAGCGCTTCTCATTACTTGACCTAGTGTTAAATACAACGTTGATAATTGCTCTTCAAGGCCAAGGACATTTAAGCCACTTGTGCATTCGTTAATCAACAACAGTGGGTGTGCCCTTGTTTAAAATGCATTGATTTTATAAAAATACATTTGCTCACTTACCATGAAATTATATGAAAGGCCTTTTTAAGTGTGAATAATGTTCACATAATCAAAGGTGACTTATTTCAACAAAATATAAATAGTCTCTCTGGCAAATAATCTATTCATAAGACGACATAAAGTATATTAAATCTAATTTCTCAAGCAAAAAATTATGGTATTGGATGGTATAGAACTTTTATTGCAAATTCTTTTTCACTGTTTTTTCCCAGGGTTTAATCTTTTTCGTCTTCCTTCTTTTTCTCCTCCTGTGTCCTTGTGCTTACTCTAGGGAAATAACCCTCTCCAATTGTGACAGATGTCAGGGTTTCTCACCGTAACAGCCCCTAGCGAAAATCTGCACATGCATGCACGCAAACACGTTCCACAACTCCTTGGGAAGTCTGTGGGAATAGAGCAAATGCAACCACACGTACAGGGTGTACATGGTGATGTGTGTACGGCAGGCTTTGTCGCAAGCATTCATGTAGGTGTGCACTTTGACACTAATATGCCAGGCAAGCAAGCCAACACGCACACTGTGAAGTCTCGACGTGCGGTCATACGCGTGCTTCAAAATTCCCCAAGTACCCAACTGCGAAAACTCTTCACTGGCATGCGCTCAGTGTATGTCAGTGAGATGACCACGCAAAAAATGTGTTGATTGTGTGGCCTTACGTTTTGTCCACATGGAGGCATTTAACTTGGAAAGACTTAGTTAGATGGATACTTTAGACCTAAGAGTAAATGGCGAGACACTGTTAGGGTCGCTGTTGCACTATTTGGCAGGGGGTGGAACGCGTTGGCGAGGTGTGGTGGCAGCAATGACTTCTTTATTTCTACCTTGATATTTCTAATAGCTGTATACTATATGTAACCGGTGCGCACACCCTGGTTACATATACAATTTTATGAACTAAAAGCATCATTCAGGAAGGTATATATTAATGTAGAGTTTAACAGAAGCAGCCACTTAAAAAAACAAATGCATAAAATAGATAAGGCAGATATACCCAAGGAGCCGAAAAACTACCACCCAGTAGTCACTATTCTCCATAAACAGCATTTATCTTTAAGTTAATGGAAGCTAATTTCCATATTACCAACCAAAGTAAAACGTTTCTCTGGAAGATAACTAAAATGTTATAATGTGTCGTTTAACGCAGTGTTGAGCTTCCATTTTGCCTCAGTTATTTACTGTACCATTGTTAATGTGTCACATTTGGGAGTCATTCTTATCTTTATGCATTTCCGTGGAGTCTTTATAATCATAAGAACAATCTGACAGTTTCAAAATGCCTTGCTGTCTGAGGATTAAGTGCATTCGCTCCTTTTAAACATTTTCATTATTAATGAGAAACTTAAAAGTGATTAATGTGGTATTAATCGTGCCCTTGATATGGATCATTTGTCATTTAAAAGCGCAAATAAATCATAGTGTCCACAATGCCATTTTGTTTATATAGCTAGGGATATAAAATGAAGTGAGCCATTGGACAAGTGCTGCAAACATTTATTGTTTCATAGGCAGACATGGGGAGTGTCTTAGGAAATTAAATCTGGCCTGATGCTCATGCTTTCATGTGGCAAACAGTTAAATCTAGGGCTGGAATATCAGATTATTTAAGTCATTAATTACTCAAACACATATCGCCTTGATTACTTAATTCATTGGATCGCAGAAAAATGAATTGGAGAAAATAGTCATATCTCTTTATTCACGTGGATCAGGACTGTAAGTTGGACTTCCAGGAGCTTCCGTGAAATCCAACGAGCTGGAGCTCATTCAAGCGCCCACCCAGAAACATTTGCAACTTCTGAGCATTCAAGCCATTCAATACGTGGTTACCCACCAACACGGACTGGGGTTTACTCAAGGTTTTTAATGGTCAGAAAAAGCTCAATGGGCTTCAGAGTTTCTAGATTTAAGAACGCTAAATATCTTCCTGAAGAAGGAGCGCTTGTATATCGTCATTGTGCTCCATCAGGATATCCCTACAACAGGGGGATTGCATGACATTGGTATTCTTACGCTTTTATGTTGAGGAGTCTCCACTGCTTGTGTTCAATTCAGTGGCAACGTTTTCCTTCCCCCCTCTTTTTTATATGGCCCCTCTTGTGTCTATGGAGAGAGGGTGTTATGTTCCTTCAGTGTCACTACCATGAGTGTGGCTTTTCACTTGTGTAGTGAGGCTTATGAATAGAGGCCAGGGGAAGTGTGGTGACAGGGGTGGACACTATGTGCCTACGTCCATAGCTTTACCTGTGGCATGTTCCATGGCCCAAAGGTAATTGCTAAATGTTGAGAATAACAAACCTGTTGTTGGCATTATGGGCTAGAGTAACACGTTTTTACCAAGGTACAAAAATACATTTTAATTGTTAACATCTAAGAACAGTGGAACTTTGGCCCAATCTCTTACTAGCAATCGGGCTGTATGGAGAGCAATGTTAATACTAAGTGACTCATCAGTGTAATGTCAATGTACCTCAAGACGTGAATCCCAGCAGCACCCTCTGGTGGACTGATACACATTTTTGTGTGTTTGTACATTTAAAAAGCTAATAACTGAGCACATTGTGAAGTATAATTAATAATAATATGTTTTATAACACCCATAAGTTCCGCTGCTGTTCGAGATGAGTGGCAGATTCAGAGGTGCGGATATTGCTTAACTCTCCTGAGACTATCAAACTTCTCAAGTACAAAGTCAAGTAACAAGAAAGGTTTAGTAATTGACCACGGCTATATTAAAACCGAAACATGCAATATCTAAGATTAAAAAAAAGCAGTAGCCTGATAGCATTGGCTTGAAAAAGTGTCATAGCTAATCCATTGTAGTTACATATACACATGTTTCTCTAAAAAACATATTGTATATCTCATGATAACTATTATTTGTAATGTTATTGACAGCCCAATACAGTGAGCTCAACAGAAAATAATAATCTATCTTTCAATACTTTAATCAATAAGCCATCATCGTGAATGAGTAAACGCTGCCATTATTCTGAGAATTATTTTATTCAATGTAATAAGAAATAAATATGTTGAACTCTGCAGCAATAGTCACAGCACATCAGTCTTCCAGATTTTACAAACGCATAATTCCGTTACATTAAAATGTATTCATTAAAAAAAACCCTCAATGCTGTGGGCATATTCATTCAATTTTGAGGACTTCATCGTTGTCTGGATAAAAAAAAGTTTGTTGGTGTCCTTTTTTTCTTTTTCGGTCTACCACTTGACTGCATGTTATTTGTTTAAACGTGTTAGCCGGTTTTTACATTGCATTGCCATTTGAAATTTGACCAAATATGTGTTATTGTATTGCACTAAAAATTAATGCAATGATGTCGACACGTGTGTATATGCAGGTTTATATAAATAAAACATGTAATTCTCATGTACAGTTCAGAGACCTCAGTATAAGGCTCATTCACCATAATGGCGTCTTCAGCTTGTACGTTTGAAAATACAAAACTTTCACGTGTGCAGTACGTATTTTGCACTTGAAAGCTCCAGTTTTACTGGCTTGTCTGACGGAGAATTTGTCGTAGGCATTGCAGAATTTATTTTATTTTGGACAGGTGTGGAAAAATCGCAATGAAAACAATGCTCAAGTCAGTGGCGTATGTACATCCCTTGGCAATAAACAGGTTTATGTCTTAGATATATAATACTACTCCAAGAATCCCTGAATGATGTTCTGTTTGGGCTAATCGATTGATGCTGTCGACCTTCCATTAAGTTGACGCTTCAGGTGCCAGAAAAGATGCTCACCAGGCTTCCATGTCGGGAGGGAACAAGAAAGATATTCAATACCACCCATGCTGTTTTCCTCTTGTGAGATGTGTACTGCAACTTAATGGCCCTGTTGCAAGTATTAAGGGTTTATAATGTGGATCTTGGGTTGGTGTGCACTCACGCAGCATTTCCATCAACGGGACAAGGCCAAAGCAATTCACGCTTATTAGGGCATTAATTATTGGGAGCAGCAGGGCAAGGTCTGAGATTGCACGCATGGCTGTGAAGTTGTGGACTGTGCAAGCAGAGTAAGTGCACATCACGCTGTCTTTTTATACAGGGCAAAATATGTGCTGCCCACATTTGCTTGTGGATTTCACTCTTCCACAAGAGATGGGCAAATCCATGGACAATTAATCCACCTCAATAAATGATATTCCCTGCAATCCATGTGAGCCTTTTTATAAATACGGCTGTCTACAACTCGCAGTTAACACCCAGACTTTCCAATAAATCAACAAATAAGTAATATGAACGTTTATTAATTTTTATTCAATCTATTAACAAACTTTGTGACCCTCGGGTGAAAGGCGCTATATAAATTGAATTATTATTATTATTATTATTGCTGGTAAACAAATTACATATGCTGTAATTGTCAGGAGATTGACCCATTGCTTAATTAGCAACAATGTCACCGTTGAAAGTGAAAAGATTGTGCCTCTGTTTCTCACTCATTTAAAATGTGCTAACAGGTCAAATTAACATCGCATAACAAATAAATGGTTAATTAAGCGGTCAGAGATTGACATTTGGGAATATAAAACGGAAAAAAATCAAATATGGTTTGCAGAAAATCCTGAGTATTTTTTCAATCAATAACACGCATGAGTTAACCTGTATATCTGTGGGGGTCTTAATCTATGAATACTATAGTACGTAGCACTGCCTGCACATTTGCACAGGATACACACAAGGATAGATGGTGGAGATGTGTGATGTTTGCATGCATGACCTAGCTAGATGCAGATCTGCATGGTGATATCACCACCACACACGTGCAATTGTCTACCTATGAGCCAGACAGGCAGCCGGCAAACACTTTTATGCTGTAGTGTGATAGTATAGTGTTATACGTCAGATATTTCAATGTTAAATGCAACATTTGACTTGTGAATTCAAAAGTTTTTTCAATATTAACACATATTCATGCTGTAAGCAGCTTGTTGCGTATATGGTGGTTAATAATTGATTTAAAATGTGGCTGTGAAATGCAACTATATATGTTGGTGGAATTTCTATCAATAATGTAAACACGTATACCCTATAGTATCTCTTATTTTTCTATCTCTGATGTTTTTTTAGGTTGTACCACATGTTGGTTGGCATGATATCAACCTGAAAACACATTAGAGCTATACAGAAAAACAGAAAAACCTTTGCATTAATATCCAATTTTTCAGCGACCATCAAGGAAAAATGTGTTACATCAGTGAGATATAGGTATATTCTCTATATTGCATAACAACAATGCCACATTACAACCAGAGCAAAAGTCATTTTGTCTGTTACTAAATATCTACTAGTAGTTAACTGTTCATATGCCAATAAAAACACGTTCTACGGGAAACCTTTAAAACATTTGAATTCTTAGCAGCGTTATTGATGAATGTGTTTTTTTGGTCATTTGTTGCCAGTCGAGTCGAGATGACAAAGGCTACTAGCGATGAACGCCACCTCCTTCATGGACGTCAACCCCCGGCCCAACGACTGAAGTCAAGAAGAAGCTTCCTCAGCCATGTGTAGCCCCTAACAACATCTCGAGGGGAAACCAGACTCCAGCTCTGGACGGAAAAGCTTGAGAGTGACCCTCCTGCAACTGGCATGGGAATCCCACCTGCTGAAGACTTCCCTCCTGGCTCAGATGCACCATGGATTCAGTGGAAGACACTCAACCGCCTGAGAACTAGAACGGGACGATCAAAAGATGCTTTGGTCAGATGGGGCTACAAGACCGGCCCAACCACCTGTGAATGTGGAGAAGCAGACCATACTATGGAACACTGCCTTGTCTGTGCTCTACTACCCAACCTCTGCAGCTCAAAAGACCTTGCGGAGTTCAATGAAAATGCAAGGGGCTGTGTAAGAAAATGGGAAACTGTAATTTAACATCGCGCTTCGAAGAATCGCAAAGAAGAAGAACAGCAATATATAGTGCAGTTGGTAGGACCACAGAACTTAGAACTTTGACTTATCTATTATACACTGAAAGTTCACATTTATAACAGTTCAACAAGAAAACGTTTCCATTCATTGCTACACTGTGGCGTTGAACTTTGTTTAGTGAGGCTGGCTCAATAGATCACATGCACAATTGGCAGCTATATGATCAGCTGGGGGCTGTGGAAGATGTCAGTTTTAAAGATAAAATATAACATTCTGAAGTAACATTGCGGGTGAAATTTGTGCATAGTTATGTGTATCAGAATTGTTGGTTGTTTCTGTGTGTAGTTCAGTTTAGTTCACTAACCAAACTGATGCAAAATACAGTCTTCTTTGTCCTAGTAGGCTGGAATATGGGAAATTAAGGGGTTATGTGAAGTCAGGTCACGTTTATTGATCACGTACACATAGGTACATGGCAGTGAGATTCTTTATCCCGTTATCTCTCTCTTAACCCTGTGCAAAACATTGCTGTGAAACATACAAGCTTAAGTATTAAAAATAAAAAAGTGAAGACTACCATGATATAATAAGTACTAGTAGCATATGCGCAGACAACAAGTGTAAGTGTGGTTTGGGGTTGGTCGGGGGGGTGGGTTGAATGGGATAGGATGGGACAGGATCAGGTGTTGGTGGGGCTTTGGCAGGTGTTGGGGTGGCTCAGCATCCGAATGGCATGGGGGTATGGGGGATATGGAGGTATGGAGAGGGTTTGTGCCGATGGTATTGAAGGAACCCATCTATACATTCTGTCTAGGGGTAACCAATGCCTGTCTGCTGTCCCAATCCTATATTCAGAGAGCTTTCCATTAGTTTTTATTGGGGGAAAAGTTGCAACGATACCTTTATTTATTGTCTTGTGGCTTAAGCAGCCATTGCATATGTATCTGTCATCGCCGTAAGCACTTGCTTGTGGGTTTATTCACCCTTGAAGGACTGGGAAAGAGTTGGGAAAATTGTTTTCTGTTCAAGTTAAAGCAAAACATGTAGTGAGAATGTGTTGCTGCGCCGAGACACTTGACCACAGTTGACCCATTACAGTGACTTGTCACTGGCACCAGAAATATTGTAAGAAATCGTTTCATTGTGAGAAAAGTCCAGACTGGATGTTGGTGCTGTGCTGAAAAAAGGCCTGGCGTTGGTGCACAAAGCAATGAAGCATTAACCAGGCTTAGGCTTCTAGGCAGGTCTTGAATCCTTTTATTAGTCCACCAGTGTCAACAAAATGCACCCACATATATGAATTTTAATAGCCTTTGCGTAAAAAAAACAAATGCCTAGAATGTAATATTACAAAAATGTATTTAATTGGAAGCAGCCAGCAATATTGTTGCATTGTAACACGTTCACTAATTAGTTCTAAACATATTTCAAGCCTATTTCCCCTTTTTGTTATTCAAGCCAAACACATTTTACGTTAACTTTTTTCAAAAATGAATGCTTTAAATACTGATATCAATTGCACTGTACCACGAATTATTTTATGTATTTTTAAAAACATTGCATTAACTAGCATTTGTTGACTAAATCAGAAGTAATTTAGATATATTAACTGCGTGTATAGCTCTTTAAGTGATGTTGGAGGTGTAAGTATTTCTGCAGCCAATGTGTGTGGTCTGAATATGTATGGTAATATCGGGTAATTATTTTAAAGGTAACATTTATTAGTCCTGTACAGCATGCAAACTTGCCTTTTTCCTACCTTCGTCTCCCAGCTGTTAAGAAAACGAATCAAATGTCAGTTTTGAAGGATCAGTTGTGATGGATTTTATACTAGCCATGTAACGACCCCCCCCCATTTTGATTCGATGACTTGTCACAGTTGGGATTTATGTGAACCAATTATGTACATTGTGTAATGATCAAATAATCGATTCTCTCCACACACACCTCTATGTAATGTTGATGTAAATATTTGTTTTATTCGCTGAATCAATTTGTCATTAACTTCCTAATTTTTAATAATGTATTTTTAACCATCACCTTGTTATATATGGTTCTGCCAAAACTATCCAAGCAATACGATGTGCGAACCCCAATTAAAACTGTCAGACACATGACCTTTCAGTACTGTGGAAGTGATGATCGTTTTTCACTTATTTGTGCCAGGGGCATAAATCGAGAATCTCAACAGCATTGGTTGAGTGCATTGGCACGGGCATTAGCTCCTCGAGCCAACCATTCCTGACCATGTCTGCCCTGACATAAGTGGCCTGAGGGCCAGTACAAGGTAGCCAGCAGAAAGCCACATTTATGAGTCACCATTGTCAGATTCTCAATTGCCTGCTCCCTTACAACTGTGTATATCGCCACCGGTCTTAATATTTGTTGAGGTCATTCAACAATGTGTAGATATATCAATAACTGCATTGCCACTGCCTCTTGCTCAAAAGAGGAACTTAATGACTTCATTCGACTTGTTCACAGTCTTTTCCAGCAGTAAATTCACTTGGTTAGTAAGAGCAGATTGCCCCTTCTTTGTGGACATGTGACTGTCAATCCAAGTAAATAAAATAGTTGCATATGTGTCATGTAAACCAACGGTCTCTCAGCTCGCCATGCAGATATGTCCAAATCAGTGGCTCATCACTTCAGCAGCAAGAACCAACTGCCTCAGTCATGATCTCTGGTGGGACCGAGACCAGAAAAATTACAGAAGGCTACCTCATATTTAAATTGAATAATGTTCAGTCGTCAGACCTGAATGAGTGCCTCACCTTCACTGAATATGTAACCTTTTTTATTGACAACTAGCCAAACGTTATCCCCTTTTGGTTTCATTTGATTTGTTTTATTTTAGTTATATAGTCGTGTCTGTGTTGCTTCCCAGACTTTTCAGCCTTAGAGATGTGTGGCAGTTAAATTCCTTTAATAGAAATGGTGATGGGGGGCCCAGGAATGCACTGCCAGGGGAGTTTGTACCTTGTTTGTCCTTGTTTGTCCTTGCAGCGCTTTGTGACCCTCGGGTGAAAGGCGCTATATAAATGCTATTATTATTATTAACATAAACAAACCTTCACACAATGCATTGTGCCAGCAGCATTTTATAATTTCACGTCGAATATAAATCAGTTTATTTTGTAATAGTTTCGATTATTGAAGGATTTGCCTGGCACCCGATATCTGTTGATTAATAACTTAATTCGTCTGGTTAGATCTTTTATATTTTTGCAAAATTGTGCAACACTGGCGGTGTGGACCTTTTTAAGTATACACCTTTCCACATGTGTATATGTGTGCTGTTTAGGTGGTGTTTCAGCAAAGCATGGTTGACTCCCTCATGCACAGCCCTGGAGAATTCATCCTTCTCAGTGCTGACAAGTATGAGATCAAGGTAATGGCAACTTCTGATTGTCGTCTGTTCCGGTTTGTGCCCTTCCACACCAGTATTCTCTTGCAGTCTGTCGTTGTTTGCTGCTGATTGGAGATTACGGTTGTAAAGCGATATTGTTCTGCTTCAACGCTGTCAGCTGTCTTGTAATTGCAGTGTTCCATTCATCCATGCAAAATTAGTGTCAGAAGAATAAATATTCACCAGCTACTGTTTAATAATACATTATTAATTTGTTAATTTCTATATTTAATTGCTAACATTTGTTTTGATAGTATCTTGCAATTTAATCTAGGTTCTGCTTTGCCAGGAATGTCTCAAGATGTGTTTTTGCGGCGGATGCGACTTGTCCAGGGAGCTGTTCTCAGTCAAACATTCAGAGCTTGTGTTTTATTGGGTAATATTAACTAAGTAGATTGTGCGGGTAATGTTTTAGAAGCAAAGGTTGCTTAAACTGAACCTTTGGTGAGGACATCTTGATGTATATAATTATAAAAGTCAACATGTTAAAAAGGAATTCACAACATTAGGTATTGATGTGGGTTTTAATGCCTTGTTTTTTCAGAATTGCTCTTAAAGTGCTGCTCTTTCGAGATAGGTGTGTCGAGAGAAGGAATGCTGGACATGGCTGTCCTGAAAAAGCAGCTCCTAAAAGCAATTTTCATCATTTATAATGACGCTTGTTTGGTAAACTTTGCTATCGCTTCACAACCAGAAGCAAGAAGTCAGCTCGTGAATTAATCATTTGGCAACTGTTGGCTTCATATGATGTACTACACACCAGCACAAAGGAAAACTGTGCTTCTCGTAGCATGTGCCATCAATTTTAAATGTTTAGAATTCTTTTCCACCACTTACGTTTAGTGCAAGCTACAATGAAAACTGGCAGTGATTAATGATGGTTTACATTCAATATAATTTCAGTGTCATGACGTGAAAGATAAATTAATTAATTATAGGCTTTGACTTGTTTATGTTCTACTTAGCTATGTAGTGAAGGCAATGTTGTGCATTATATGCCGTCCTCTTCGCGGCCCTTGTGCAGCGCTTTGTGACCCTCGGGTGAAAGGCGCTATATAAATTGAATTATTATTATTATTATTATATGGAACAAAAAATCAACACATTTGTCAATAATGCTGCCTTTAAACGAAAAATAATAGCGAGTGACGTTTTGGGGAAATAGCCTTTCTTCACACAGGTAAATGCATCATATGTAGTCATTTATAATATTCTGCTTAGTGAGTGAGCACTACAAACAGGGCATTTGGCATACTGTGCCTATGTTAGGCCTAAAACTCTACTTCTTGTTTAGCCCTTAGAACTAATATAAAGCGGTATAAACAACAGCAGCAATTACAAGAGCTGCAATGGTGTATGTTCATACTGCTCTTAAATTGGTGCTGACCGTGATGTGCAAAAGTGCACTGGAGAGCTGTACCAATGCTTCACTGTAATTTCCCAATTCTATGTTATTTGTATTTGCGGGTTCACCAATGTATACTTTATTAACAATGACTTGTTTATTGTGAATGTACCACTAGCAGAGGTAAATTCAGGGAAAATTTCGTTGCTGATTAGAATTATTCGTACTATATTCTTTAAATGAAACCATTTTAGTCTTGTATGTAAAGATAGACTCTTGGAATTTTTTGGATGTTCTCCTATTACTGTTAAAGATGCTGTGTGCTAAATTGTTTCTGTGCTATTTTTGCTGCGGCCCGAATACGTCGCAGCTGAATGTTATGTTCACAATGACCTTGGCAATGCAAAGCAGCTCCTTCAAAAGTGTGAGCTGTGCAGTCAGCAGAGATATTGGGTGACATCGATATTTTTAAGAGTAAAAAAAAAGGGAAAATGACCATAAACATGAAAGTATAGAAATGCAAGGCCAATCCCAAAAATGATTGACAAACACCTGACCTCATTTTTATCTTGCTATAATGCGACAATTGGTGTATACAATCAGCTAAATAATTTGGACCTGTAATTTGAGGACTCATTATGTTTTGAATTAACATGCAATGCATACTGTTTCATTTGAGGAGCGGTGAATACATTCATATAAGTGTGTATTTTGCTCAGCTGTTAATGATAACATGTTTAGGACATGCATAATAAGTGTGATGAGCAGAAAATCTCACTTTATTCAGTATGAAGTAGTTCTCTCTTATGTTGGGCAATGGAAATCTAACAAAGTAAAGTCACAACTAGTTCTGTGTTGTAATTTTCCGGGGCTGTTCGTTGATACGACTTAAGGCTGTACTGATTCAGAGTTCTAAAGAAATATTGAGCCTCTATTTGCCTATACTGTATTGTCATTGTGTATTTGTTGAGTAGGTTAATCCTTTTGAGCAAAATTTGGTGAAAGTGCACTTAGTTGGTGAAACAAATATTACTGTTCGTGGAGTGGGTTTTGTATAGAAATTAGAATATTCACACGTGAACAAGTCTAATGACCGTGTCATATCTCTATACAATCCAAATATTGTAAACATTCTGCATTCAACTGTTTTGAAGGGCACATTGAGTTAGAAATCTCTTACCATCAAAATCCTGGGAGTTCCGCTGATTTTAATACTAGACTTTTTAAGGCAATATGTCCTATGTGACCTGGGTTATTGATATTTACCATTATTTGTAAGTACATGTCTGTATAAACATCGTTCGGAACAATTTGTTCTTTAAGACTGTGGCATACCAAACATGTATTTATTCGTTTTGTTTTTGGTTTCATGTATTATTTGTAAATGCAATGTTCCTTCTAACAAGCTATAATTAATGGTTTGCTATGGTGATAATATTTTAGGTTCTGCATCCCATCTTGCACCATGGTCCTGAGGCAACTATAGCAGCATCACATTTGCATTAACAGGTGGCAGCATTTCAGCTCGTACTGTACCTATGTTGAAAGAAAATCCTTTTCTGGCCTATATTTTTCAATGCATGGGAGTTCAAATATACATTTTTATTATTACGGGGCATGTTTAAAATACTCTAAAATAAAAGCACCGTTACATTGCCAAATGGAGGCGTGTTGCCTTCAGGATAGACGCATTCATGACCTTATGCTATCAACGGAGGAGCATTTTACACTGCGTTCCCGTCTTTGCGATGCCAATTGTGGAGCTGGTGGAGGAGGAGAAAATTAGAGGTAGGGCATTGCACTCTGGGGAAGTACGCGCTATTATTACCTCCCACCTGGCATTGACACAATTTATTGCATTGCTAGCCCCACTATGAAGGTCGGCTTGCAAAAAGCCCAATCTCCCATCGGCAGGAGATTTTATCAAGTGCTGCATGTGGTGTTGATGTGACCCAAATAGATTTTGCACAATTCGGCAGCAAACTTTATGAATTCATCCACAGCTTGTCACAAGATCAATAACGCATTCCCAGTTTAACTGATTTACTGAAAAGATAAAAGGTTCCAAATAATAATACACTTGCCTTTTTGACTGAGGCAAGAGGAGCAATGATAATACAAGCTTCATTGTTTTGATGCAATACAGTCTTGCGAGAATGATTTGGGTGCAAAAATGTTTCGCGTTGTTATTGAAATAATTCATTTCGATTCGCCCTTTTTTACATGCCCTGGGTTAAGTTCATAGAGTACGAATCTGGTTTCAGAAATACAATTAACCCATTCTGACAAATGGTTTTATAATGCAAAGGGGCAACATATGGTCTTATTATGCCACAATTTGACGTTAACACAATTTTCAGATAAATAAGCTGCAAAGTTAATGTTTATAGAAGACAATGAGTAAAATATATATTTAAATACGAGATGGCTGTATGATTAATGTTTTACATTAACATTCAAGGCTTTGATTTGCACAATCTGTTATGGTATTAAGTCCATTGGAAGTAGAGCATTTGTATTCCAAACATGTTATACCTTCAAGCCTTGGAGACATTTGTATTACCAAAGATAATTATAAGAACATTTGCTGTACTTTACAAGCCAGTAGTTTTTCGTCTTCATATTAATACATTAATTTAAAAATCCCATCTTTAAGCTGATCTATAAAACTATCTCCCATTGACTGGCCTGTCCTAATAAGATGTTCATTCATACGTTGAGCATACTTTTTCCACAGAGAGTAGGAAGGCATGCTTTATAACCTGTTTGTGTTATGTGCAGGAAGTATTTACACAGTAATTGGATATTTTAAGTGCTGAAAAGTTCAGAGGACTACAAAGAGCAGCTATGTTAAGGTTTCGAATGGGTCTAGATATAACGATTTTTATTTAACAATCTACATCTCCATTTAGTTAAAATCCTACACATTAGATCCTTTACAGTAGACTATTCTTGTTCTGCAAAACCTAGGAGTGTTTTGATGGAGCCAATATGTTCAATATGTGCATAAAATCTACATTTAATTAAGTGATATTTTCTCACTGCTAAACTCCCACTCCCTCTCTTGAGTGGACAGGGAGTGGGAGTCTCATTACATTTCTAGAGCAAAATGATTGAAAGTGCAAAACCTTATATTTGCATAGGGCTGTCTTAGGTTCGTGTAATGTCTCATTAGTGAAAAGAAAAATCAGTCCTCCAGTGTGACAGCTGAAGGGTCTCTTGTTTCTTGAGTCTTCAGGTGCCTCCTCTTTATTATCATTATCACAGATATTGTTTTGGTTTTCCCCAGGTGGACACAATTAACCATACTGTTGATGAAAACATTATGTTGAGATGAAATGGCATGCTAATAAGCCTGTAGCTTAAAGCAATGCTCAGTGAAACTATAACCAAGAAAAAAAGCACCAGATGAACAACGTTTTGTTAAATAGAGCAATTAAATGAATGTAGTGGAAATGTTAAATAGCTCTGTGCATATATATTAATAGCATGGCATGTCTTTTACTTACTTTACTTGCAAAATAATTGTGAACACAAAGAATTTTAACTTTTTCACATTTACTTGGAATTACATTTTAGCTGGGCACAGATGGCAAACACAAATAATTGAAAAGTAGTTAGTGTAAATGGGGCTCGGTGCTTATTGGCAGTGTCCACCGACGAAACTCAGCAAATGCCCATTTGGCCACTCAACACAGTTGAAAAATTTGATTTGTCAGCCTCTGTGGGTGGAGAACAATGCTTCGCATGGATGAGCTTTCCCTTCAAACAGGTTACCAGCGCGCTTGTCCTGGCAGGGATGCCCCACCGTGCAATGAGCTCCTTTTCCATGTCTCTGTAGTTGCCAGCCAACCAACGTCTTAAGTTGTTCAAATAGATATTTTAGGATGTCCATTTGAAAATATAACACTGCATATTTAAAACTGGAGACTTTGAAATACAGGTGTATGAACAAAGTTGACGTTAAGAGAAGAAAAACATGTGATTTATCGCACGTGCATATTGGATTAAAACAAACATCAGCACGTGAAATATAACTCAAATATAGCCCTGTATGATACAAAAAATAACTAAGCCCAATCTGTCTACAAAATTAGCTATTTCCTCTACTTCTAAGAAAATGGCTTTTGGCCTCACCTTAAACCTGATTTCATGTTGTTCAGACTTCACATAGAGATATCAATAGCACATTATTTGTTATTTTAAGGTTCTTTGGTTTATCATCCATCATCATCTTCTCAAATATGTTTAGTGCTGCAGAACGGTATATTGGGCATACAGTGCCAATTTCAAGCTGTATTAGTTTGGGCGATAACATGCCACCCGAGTAGCTGTGGCCCTCACTGCATGATTAATAGTCCCACGGGGAAATATATATCATGTGTGTGAAACAGAGGGCAACCATCAAAGGGCAGGTCTAGCCTGATACTTAAAGTCTAAGCATGATGAACATGTCTAACTTCTTATTTTGTCTCTGGAATTTGCAAAAGTCACTGCTATTGTAATATATTGCTGATTTTGGGTGCTCAAGGGTAGGGTTATCCCTCCTGTGCATCCCCCATGATGATTCAATGAAATGTCATAACCTATGGTTATGATTTATTTTTTATTTTGGTGAGTGTAGCGGCCACTAGGAGCTTTAGGGGACACCTACATTTATTGCATACAATGTACAAGAACAGTTATATATAACAAAACATATTTTTTACAAATGTGATTCTATGCACATATAATGAGCTTAACAATCGACTTAATTGATAAATTGATGCATTGTTTATAAATGTTAAAGCATTAGGGCATGCAGTCCAAATCAATATAATCAGATAGTCATAAGTGCTTCCGATATTTCCAAAACGACTTGAATACCCATCTGAGAACTGACTCAGCAGTACTCTTAACAACATTGTATTGAAATTCACGTTTTATTCTTATTCTAAACAAATGTTGTTTTGTTTACTCTTGTGAACACTATACGTGGTGTTTAATTTAAGTTGGTCAACTTTCTTTTAATGTGCCGGAAGGCATAACCCCTACAGGGTACATCTTTTGCAGGCAGCTTAATGGGAGACACTTGGTAAATTATTTATTGTGTATGCATGTGTATCTATTTACACAGAATATTACTATTAAACTGCAAAGTATGGTAGTTTCCGTACAATGCGTTCCTGCACAGTGCTTGATATTTAATGTTGGCCATATCGCTTATAGCAAAGGTATTCCAGTTGGACTTGTAAAGCACACCTTTAGGTGCTTCATATTGAAAGCCATCCACATGCAATTTGCTTTGGCTGCTTGCACGTGTAATAGCTTCCAAGTTGCATATCATTAAACTGGGATCTGCTGGTTATTAGTGTGGAACATGCAACATCTCATTGCTCTGTGTGACTGCTTCATCGATTGCTGCGTAAATTATGTTGATGCTTTTCTTGTCGCAGTGATGTATTATTGCACGTGCAGTGATAACAATATTTTTTTCTGTACAAATGATTTGTCATTTACTTATTAAACACTTGTACGATTCTGTGCCAGTTTCCAGACAATAATACATTTTGCCTACTGCTTCACACTAACAGAGTAATAGCCTGGCTTTATCGAGTGTACCAAACTATTGTTTCATATTAGTTATTGCAGTGGTAAAATTTTACATTTATACACAAATGTGGCCATCAAACAGTTCTGAGAGCGTTATATTAAACTCGGAACTAACTTAAACTTGCATATTTAAATGACGTGTAACTTCGGTGCGCCATGTGCATTTGTTACAAAATCGTGCAGCGTTAAATAGGTCACACATTTGTACGCTGTGACTTATTTTAGTAGTTTTTTGTTAAGACTTTTAAAATGTCCTCATTCTATAGCCCATTTTGCATTTGACTGATAAAAATAAGGTAAGGTGATTTCCTTCTCAAGTGAGCAATTGACGTGGTCTCATATGGTTATAGCCCTCGGGACGTATTTATCCAGAGAACAATCACTTTTACCCCACAAAGTTCCTCTTGAAAGGGAGATGTAGCTGAGAATTGCTCTTGAGAGCTATGCTTTCTGAATAGCCGTATTGAGTGTTTCTCATCCCTCCTTTGTTGTGTCACAGAAATCTCGCATTAAGAGTTTGGCTGAGTCGCAGTAATCCCGCATCCAGAGCTTGCATACTCACTGGGTATAGTCCTCTGTAATGATAAACATCTAACACCCTTCTTGACGTTTCGTCTCCCAGTTTAGAGGCTTTTGATTATAATGATAATGCCTACAATGTGGGAGGCGAAATGACAAGGAATTAGAAGGAATGCTCGACATGGTGATGTAGCTGTTATAAATAACGATCACAATCAAATGTATCCTCTCTCCACTGGATGGCTGGAGAGGTGGGAACCCATATTTGTTCAATTTAACAGCACAATCTGGTCCACAGTGAGTCAGAGTATCTAGTGGGGAGCCGTGGCACGGTAGTGCACAACCCTGTGAACCTGGAATAATTAGTTTCATACCCGTCCATCGATAATGTCAGTAGCAAGTGAGATCTGAACCAGGCCCACGCCTTCAACAACCCATACTGACTGGTCGGTGGAGTGTGGTCACACAACCCTTACGGCTGAAGTGGTATGCATGGACCTTGAATGACCAAGGCTGAACGTTACTAATCACTTACAGCTTCTAATTGTATAGAGATTTTATAGGAACACAAAAATTGCCCTGGCCACAAACCGGAACTCCCTGTTAAAATGCGCGAGTGCAAATCTCTGAGGCTTCGGGTGAAAAATTGCCTCATCACACTGGCCTTGGCCGCACATGAATTATTTGTGACAGCTTGGCAGGTGTAAGATGACAGCTGTGGCTCAGCACATGCCCATCCGATGAGTTCCACCCACGTCCACCCGGTTCAGGCTGTGGTACTGTATTTACAGATTTCTGGATAAATGAGTTAACTATATAAATAATTGCATCTGTGTGGAAGCGAAATCCGTAATTCTGCAGTTGTGACATTTGTGCAGTAGCCACAATGAATAGGAAATGTTTTCAGTTTTTTTTCCCCCCATGTGCCTACAGTTTGTGGGAACAACTGGTTTGCAGTAACAGCCTCTGCCCAGGTTGGTTTAAGAGCACTATTTTCCATTACTAGAAATGTGAGTTCAATTTCCAGTCAGGGTTGATGGTCTCATACTTTTTCCCACCGTTCATGCTCAGCTGAAACACATTGTGGTTATGCCATATTCATAGTGCCTGATAAGGGTGAGGAAAGAGTTTTGTGTTTCTCAGCATGTGGTTGCTCATGGCTTTAACAGAGTTAACAATTTCATTGATTTCAGCCTTTGTAGTAGAAAGCCCACTCATTGGAGATGGGTGGACAGGAGAGATGAAAGATGGAAGTCATTTTTAATTGAAGTTTTAAAAAGTTAATTTGTAAGTGAATAAAATATTCATTGTATAAATGTAATTAAAATTGTTCTTTTGCAGTGATTTACAAAAAAGTCTTACTTTTATATTATTATAGTAACATAATTGATGTTTTAAATGTAAATGTTATGCTTGGTTAAATTGTTATGCGAGTGAGATACCATTATACTTATATATAGTGCTGTCACAAAGATTGCAGTTTCTAGTGTTGGCAGCCTTGTTCGTTGTAGGTCAGTCACCCTCACTGAAAACTTTGATAAGGCTTTTAATTAAGCACTTTGTTAAATGCTCTTGTCTGAATTGCAAATATGTTGTAAAATAGTGGATGGGTTAAAAACGTATCATGTGTGAGCTTTTACATTTAAACATGGCTGAATCATACGTTGCTAGGTGATTTTTGTATTCTAGGCATATTCAACTAAATGTTTACCTGGTGTTGCTTGGCACAGCAAAGAAAAGGCAGCAGTGTGTTTCGATTGAGAGTTGTAATTGTGTCTGCAGATTAGCGAATGTCATTGGCAGCTTAACAGGCTTAATTTGAAGCCCCATATTTATGAATCCTTCGGCTTGCCTGGGAACGGCTGGGAATCCCCCAGGAAGAGCTGGAATCTGTTGCTGAGGAAACGTATGTCTGGTCCACTCTCCTTGGACTGCTGTCACCGCGACCCTCACCAGGACAAGCGGTTTAGAAAAAATGGAAAATAAATGCATTGAGGTTAGGGGTTGTCTTTTTGGAGAAGACTAATTCTCTTGAGTATGTATAATATTAATGCCCTGTTCTTAAAAGTAGTTACTGCCCCACACATATCTGCAATTAACCAAAATGTTCACTACTTATATCTACAATTGGCTGTTCTTGCGCGTTTACCACAACCTCTTGTTGTCTACAGAGTGAAATGTCCGTTATCTGCATTGATGTGGGGGGCGCTAACGGTGGAATCTATTATCTGAACCTATCTCTAAATATAGCGACATATAGTTTTTGCATATGGCTTATTCCAGATATATCATATGTACATAACCAGGACTAAAATGTATTAAAAAAAACATATGATAATTGGATGAATGTAGCGTTTCTGGGACACCGCTCCCAGATAATCTATTTTATTCCCATATAAACACTGATAATATGACGAATCCACCCACATATAACATGAGATTCATTGGTTGGGGGTGTGGATAATAGTAATAGGCAATATGATCACGGATGACAGGAGTTTCACATATTCTTAAGTATTTTTAGAGAGCCTTACAAAGCAAGCCAATTATAAAGTTGCGTGCGTTAAGTCTTGATAGATGATTTGTTTTCAGAGTGGTTCAGCCATCCTTTATATGCAGAGTGTGCTGCCTCTTTGTAATGAGCTAGTAAATAGGGTGTAACCAATAACAGCATTCTTTCTCTACATGAATTATTGAAAAATGTTTTCCCAGTTTAAGAGATGTAATACATCTAATTCTTTTTTTTATTTGGGGTCACGACATACACGTTCATTTATAGGCTAATGTGCAATTGACCTATCTCAGCTGTGCGTGTGAAAAGGTCCACTACCACGGCGGCATTTATTATGTTTTCACCGTTAATACCTCCATTTTCGTTCGGCTGTGGAGTAGCGCAGATCCTGAGCAGTGTGGCACTAGTGCTGCAGGTTGCATGTGCGCCGTGGGACCATGGGAGCACGGCGCGTGGTGGCAGCTTTTTGTGCTGGGTAATGGAGCAGGTTGACAAGATGACATCGCAGGAACAGTGCTTGCTGCAACACGAGCAAAGTGAAAATCCCAGAAAATGACTCATTTGCCATGCTGCCCGATTCCATCTCTCAGCCCACTGCGCTGCCACCTGGTCTCGCAGAGAGCCTTGAAGCACGTGCAGGCTGCTGCCAGCTTTCCTCGCAAACCCACCAGACACATTTGAAGCTATATATTTTTATTTATTTGTGTGTTTTGTGATGTGCTTTTTTTTTTTTTAAACCTGCATCCCTGACTCCCTCTACTCAATCTTCACTCCCAAGTGTGAGTGACAGCTGGAAGCTCACTGACCTTGGGGTCAGAGATTAATCATCTTCTTTCACAATTCCCCGTCTC
>JAZEWU010000018.1:8351803-8362766 GCA_036362915.1 Geotria australis | reverse complement strand
CAGGATATATTGCTAGAAGTGATAATCGCCGATGTTCAAGGATGATGATAGTGTCCCAGCCGAGAAACAGAACGCATTCTACGGAACTTCCACCAAGAAGATGGAGCAATGGATCCGTTCGTGCATGGCAGCTTGGGGAGGCATTCATCAAACTGTAGATTGGCTAAGGCAAATTATGACGGCTTGATGCCAAGTGCTTTGCAGCACTGCTCATAACAAAGCCTGCGCTGCCCACCTGTTCCTCCGCCCTCTGGCAGGGTCATTCGAATTCGATTCGAGTCTTCGAAGCGTGATGGTTATATGACAGTTTCCCATTGCAACAAGTTCTTCTTTAGTTGCAGACAGCCCTTCAACATTTAGAGATATAATAGTCAGTCCTGGCCTTAAAGGCGGCGGGCATTGGCCTCATTTCTTGCTCCAGACCGAGGGGCTTCTGGCATCTGCTGAGCTTCCGGACATCGTTGTCTTTCAGCTCCTCGGCTTCGAAGTGTTTGGTAGAATTTGCAGGTAAATACCGAGTATCACTTGACAGGGATCACGACGTGAACGCTTCTACCTTGATCCCCGGCAGGATCATGAAATGCGGCGACGCGCCGCCGATGTCGCTGCTGCGCTTCGGCGAGACGTTCGCGCTGCTGCTGGATCAACGCAGTCTGTGCGTGGTGGACGCGCGCTCGCAGCGCTGCGTGGGCACGTGGCCGCTGCCCTCGTACCGCCGCTCCAAGCGCGGCTCGAGCTTCCTGGCCGGCGAGGCCGAGTGGCTGCACGGCTTCAGCGGCGACAACGACCGCGGCCTGGTGTTCGCCACCAGCATGCCAGACCACAGCATCCACCTAGTGTTCTGGAAAGGTGACGGTTGAGTGCTGGGAGGAAAGCAAAAGCGAGGGAGTGTGAGTGTGCTGGCTGGCAGCGGGGTGGGGAAGCCCTCGGTTAAATATCAGCACAGTCTCCAACGCAAGCTCTTGATGGCAGTGGGGGCAACCCTTGAAAGGGCCACGGCTGTATGAAGTTAACAGGAAAGTAAGGCAGTTAATCCTCTTAAAAGTAAGGCAGTTAATTGTTTTATCAAGCTGACCATGAACCCCATGTTCCTTCTGGAAAGCTCAATTACAGCCTGGTGTTCCATATACAAAAAAAAGCCGTTGTGCACGTGTGTATGTGTATTATATACGCGGGCACACAAATAATTACAGCTGTGACTGCCTTTAAACTAATGCATAATATTAGCATGATCACGTTCACCCTTGTAATAGCCGATAACGGTACTCTGCTGATATTTTGCCAATAAATAAGAGGAAGAATTTTGAGGAAGCCAGTTTCAGGAAAATGTGCATAAGAGCTGTGCAAGTGGTGCTTTTGTCTGTAATGAGGCTAGAAAAGGCCACTGTACTCTGCATGGTTCACAAGCCTATAATCTGCTGGAAGGCTCACTGCATTCATACTGCAACAACGTCTGTTGACTAGAGCACAGAGCCAAGCTGTTGATGGTGCTTCATAAGGACCGAGAACATTTTAACTTTCATTTCTCCGGTCATTGTGGTGCCGGCTACACAGAGAAAGCCCTGTTTGACCGAGGATTGCATCGTTCTGGTCTTTGCTAGTAAGGCAACACAAATGAAAAAATAAGAATATTGGCTTTCTTTCATTGCGTCCGTGTCTTTTTTAAGTTAATATATTTTTTATATATGTATATTTAATAGCTCAATAACAATAAAAGAGATTGTACAGTTTATACGGAGTTTATGAGCCAAAACAAATGTGGTTATTGGCCTGTGGCTGACTGGAAAGGTGTGAAGTACACGACCAAGTGAGTCTCTGCATTGTTGCACGGGGCAAATTTGATGCACAGCCACCTAATGGGGGATCTCGGGAAGTCTCGTTTGTTTTCCATCAATATGTCGAAAATTTGCATGCAACACACCTTTATGCAGACTACAAAGCAGACACTCACTAGTACGTGCCAGTATCCGTCACACCTTAATAACTATGTTTGGCTTTTACTTCTCTATTTCAGTCTGTATAAAGGCTGGCTGTAATGTTGATTAATTTATTTTTTGAGCGCCTCTCACTTATTTGACACAGTTCACCAAGCATCCTTGTTAATTTTTTATTTCACTCTCGTTCCTTTGGTTGGCAGCTGGGTGGAGAGTGGGGTTTATTGTTTTGTTGCTGTTGTGAGTGGGTTTCTTTTACAACACCTTTTACATTAATAATAACACATTTTCCTTCAAAATGTCTTGCTTTAACATCTCTATGCCTTTAACCGTTAAAGCCCTACTAGACCAGAAGACTTGCAGGAGGTCACAGCTTTCACAGTTTCAAGGTGAATGCTGCAAATAGAATCTGTCCAGTGTTAACTCAAAAAAGTTGCAGAATTGTGGGCGTTATGTAACATAAAACTTGAACACCTGTACAAATAAATTAACCTCTACTCTAGTTTTCTGTTTGTTTTGATCTCTCGATTCACATGTTATATTTTTGCTTGCCATTCTATAGCCTGCCAACACATTTGTCAGATGTTTTTTCCTGAGAATGTTTGAAAGTTAAATGTATAGTCGTAAATATTTCACCAATGTTAAAGGACAAACACCAAAATAAAGCTAAACGATTATATTTTTATCAGGCTCAATTTTCTTTTCTTTTTTCTTGCAAATTAACCCAGTTTCTATAAGAGTAACACTACATAGAAATATGGTAGCACTATTCAAAGCGTAATTAGAGAATATGAAATCATTTTCAAAATGTTGTGCAATTTATTTTTTCTCCAGTTAATAAAATATCATCATAGTTTTGAGAATCTCAACTAGGAAATCGCTTTTCCATGACTGTCACTAGGGCAAATTGAGAAAATGATCTGCATTCTGAGATAAATTCACTTGGCGTGCCCTGCATTCAGCATTACCTCTTCTGAGCTGCACTCATTTCACAGTGTATACACATTCGTGCTGTGTTATCATAGTGTAGTTTATCTCTCCTGCGCTAAACATGAAAAAGGGCAATAGCGTTGGCCTCTCTCTGCTTCAGTACAGTGTGTAAACATTACTAATGGCAATGCCTGTAAGCTTCATTGCTCCAAATCGGCAAAAGTGAAGGTTTTGTGCCGGCAGTCTGCTTGAAGCATTAGTCCGAAAATTCTGTATGATCGTGATCTGGCAATTCATAGAGGAGGTAAGATTTGTCAAACATCCTCAGTGATTATGCAACTGTGGTTGCAATTATTTTTCAGGGGTGAAATTCACTCTTCTGATTTCCACATCTCTGCACGTGGCTACTTTCCCTGAGATATGCCTCAGGATGCTGCTGTAGTGTAACCTGTTATCACTCTGGACTTGTCACTGGTTTGACCTCGCGGTGTAGCAGTTGAAACAATGAACAACTTTCTTTAATCGCTCCGCCTCTGTCCACCAACTAGTATAAACGGGTACTGCACAGTTGATCTGCAGGTTGCGTGTTGAAAGGTCAAAGTGTGTGTAATCATACCTCTTTGAAGATATTTGACCTTCATGGAAAAATAGGTCAAATATCCTTGGGGGGGGTCTGTAAAACTCCCTCAAGTGGAGGCCCTCTTACCAGCATTGGTATTAGCAAGCAATTTTCAGGGCTGTACGTCTAAGAGTTTATGTTCTGTCCATTCAGTCGTCCGTGTTTCCCGAATGTGTTGTGCAAAACAAGACTAGTGTGGTGCCTGCATGTTGCTTGTTTTAGGCATCACTGCAGAGTGCTAAATTAACCATTGGGCACATTGCAACGCAACATCGTGCAGGCTTATAAGAAAGTGAGTGAGACCACAGCCCCCCTAACTCAGCGATTACAGGTCAGCTTTACGCATTGTGTATTGTCATGCCTCTTTAGCCTGAATATTCTTTTTACTTAAAACGTTAAATCCTGAATTGAGATGATATACATCTGGAAGGTCATGTTGGCTTGCAGTGTAGTCTAGAGAAATTCTGTGTGGCCGAGGGTTGAGAGATTTAAAATTAAACACGAGTTTTATCGTGCCTTTTTCACGTTGAAAAATGCACTTTGTTACATTTGCTTTTAAATTTTGGATGCTTATATTTTGCAGGTATTCGAGTACTAAAGCAAATTAATCCAGAACTTCCTTGTAGTAGTACATTGAATTATAGCATGGTTATTGCTAAACACTGCAGTTAATGTTTAGAATGCAACACTACATGTGCGTATTGGTGTACTGTGTACAACTTTACTGTGTATCTTACATTGATAAAAAAATTATTTAGATGAATAGGTTGGTATGAATGCTTACATCGTAAGCGCTTGTTGAGGAATTTAGCATATCTAAACCTATTTCTGTGTGAATTAAATTGAGTGTCATTCTGTCACTGACAATTTGTTTGGCATTATTTATGTATCTGATTTTGAACACTGAAGTCTAAATGTTGAACAAGTAATCCTAAGTGTAAGCGATTTTTCTCAAACAGAATTGTTCTGGGGATGTTTATGGCTTCCTAAAATGTCACAAAGTTACTTATTATTGACAAGGAATAACTGTGTCTCTTCACTCGCTAGGGCTGTGCTGTGCCTGTCTCTTGTGCAACTTGTAACTAATTAATAAACCACCCGTGTCCTGTTCCATACCCTTTATATGGTCCGGTCCTTTTAAGTGTTAATTAAGGTCCTGTTTCCGAAGCAAAGTGCCATAATGCGGCTTGCTTTTATACTCAATGTTTGCCTTCAGAGGTTGCCATTATAGCCATTATTTTTCATAATCGGTTTTTTCTTTTAATCAATGGTATTGATGAAATCATTACTGACTGGTCTCCTGGATTTGGGGATTTTGGTAAATTGAATAGGAAGGTAGACAACGAAAACAGGAAGCAAATGTGCAAAGGGATTTTGAAAGGGTATTGTCTGGCTAGATATTGAAGGATGTTACTCAGTGATCAAGTACAAGTGCGGAGTTTTGATTCCAGGAACTTAAATAACCTCTAGTTAGAACATGGCTCAGTGAAAATGTAGCCTCCAGTTGGCAATTAAGACAAATATTCATTTATCAGACACATATAAATGTATATTTCATTCTTCATTGCCAAAGAAATTACAGTATACCTGTAACGCGCAAGCCCAGACAATTATTGGAGTGAATTTTCACATTACAGTAATTATATTTCCAAAGAGGCAGTTAAGGTTTATGTAGTTCTGAGGCTATGGATCTACTAAGAGCTCTGATTTGTACTGGGTTTTTTTTTAACCATATATATTTGCTTCTGAAAATGCTGACTCTACCAGAAACATCTTTTAAAATAAGACAAATTCCAAAGAAGTTTTGCCCATTCACTCATAAAATCAAGGGCACTAATACATCCACGCATCAACAGGCAGGGCTTTTCCAAATCAATGCTTTTATTTGTCAACGTTCCCGCAGCGCCTTGCTATCAGGGAGACCTCAATAGGGCACGGAATTCTGAACCTTTCTTGCACCCAGTCGGCCAAACAATTGGACACGCGTCGCACAGCTGGAGTTGAACGGTCAAGGGCCCTTTGGCAAAGCTGCCTCCCAGCAGCTTAGTGGATTATGGTGGTACCTGGATGGTTTGAACTTGTGTGTGTGACACGGAAGCGGGAGGGAGCAGCAAGAAGGATGTCGTGTCTAGAAATGTTGCATATGTAACAAGCACAGCCTGGTAGAAATATTCATTTCGTATGCATTTGCAGTGTTATATATGTACTTGTGAAACGGCATGTGTATTCATTTTATTAATGAGAATGAGTCTTGGTGAGTTCTGGCCTTTGTAAATAAAGCACAATATAGAACAAATGGTAAAATGTTTTTTTTACAAGATATTAACAGTATAGACGAAGCGTTTTTTACACAATGTTCTGATTTATTGTTTATGAAACAATAAATGTTTATTCCATATAAATCATGTAAAAGAATATATGCAAGCATGATTAAATCATGAGTTGCAATAGGCTGCCAGCAAGTGCTGTAAAAGCACCATCCACTTGATATGTTTTCTGCCACTAAAGTTTCAGAGCGTTTCATTTTAGACACTGAGGTTAAAGGTGCTTGCTGCACGTCTTCTGGCAATGAAAAGAGTGGAAGAGGGAAGCTAAATTTCATAAAGGAATGAACCAAAAGAGCTGAATGGCCTTTTCCGATTATACAACTCCTTGTGCTCTTATACGGCAGAAGCCATTAGGGAATAAGGCAGTATAACTTGTGATATGAAAGGGCAGCCTTTATAACAGTTAAAGGAAGGATTGTATTTAATGTTAAAGCATTGTACCCCTGCGAGATAAAAGGTTGACTATAAATTAACAAGCGTGGGAGCAGCCGCTACCGAAAGTCATGCTAAACAGGGATGTGTGGGTAGGTGGCTGCCTTGTAATGAGCTGCACATCCGACAGGCAGACGGCCCCACACACTATATCCCGTGGCATTATCTTGGAAAAGCAAAGCAACCGCTCTATTAAAACTGGCAAAATATAGTTTTGACTATTCTTGGACACTGGTGCAATGAGGGAGTAGTTGATATTAAAGATAATCTACATTTTTTGTCTCCCCGCTGCAGGACATATTCCTCAACCCACACCTTGCCAGTCATGGGAGCTGTTTGACAATGCCTCACGACTGCTCATTGTGGGTTGGTGAAGAAAGTGACAAGGAACAGCTGAGATGTAACTCGGAACTGTTGTTGGCTGTGACACGGAGTTTATGTTAGGTCACCGGATTCATAAGGGCAGTGTGCAGCACCACCGAGCTACCATTCCAGGTTATAATTTAACGTATCATCCCTATGCTAGTTGTCAGCTTGTGGTTTGGTCACTTATACGCCGACGACATTGCACTCGCAGAACGAGACACAACACACGCCACCACACGCAGCACGCTCTCCTCCAGTCGAGAGAGCGTGCCGGGCTACTTTTCCTCTTGGGCTCTCACCCGGACAACAAACCTGCGAATGAGCCAAAAATTTCACCACCTGGGACCAGAAAGTCAAGCAAGAGGTAACCCCAAAATACATAAGCGGCTCCTTAGATCGTAGCTTTGGCTTCAGGAGCCTCCTCTTCAGAAATCGCTTGAAAAAGGCAGTGAAAAGGCAACATCGCTTAGCGGCCTCGTCTGAAAACTAGCCAGGCAAAGTGGGGGCACTCGAGCTGGTAGAGACAGTGGCGCTCTGGCTGGCATGTCTACCCACCAAGCACTGCTGTCCACTTTGATGGGCCAGCCCTGAACGTGAGAGCTCTCCCACGCTAGCTAAACAGCACAATGTTCTTCGTGTATGGGATGTTAAACTCGACATCTGTCGAACACCACCCTGTCCTCTCGCACGTCCCCAGACCCAGCACTCGGTATCGCTCACGGACACTTTGACCAACTCGCACTCGCAAATCCAGGACGACCTGCGGAACCCACTCCAGCCTCGGGGGGGAAAAATAGTTTGAACGCCCTATGTGGGATTGGCCCCCACACTCCAAACGAGGCCTGATTTCGCGGTGCGGTGTGATGGGACAGCTTCATGGGGTCAGTGTTTTTGTTGTTATGGGTGGCTGCGTTTTCTCTTTGCTGTTGCGTGTGTCTATGTGTGTGTGTCAAGATCGACCTCTGTGGAGGAGGTTTGTGAAGGACGCTACTGGGCAGTTGGAGGCAGTCGCCCTCCAGCAACAACGGAGGGCGGAGGAGCGACGCGCACAACAGCCAGCCGAGCGCCGAGCGGCCAAAGCACAGCAAGTTGGCACAGTAGGGAGCTCAGGTGGTGTATCTGCCGGTCATCTCAGTCAGGCAGCCCATGACACCTGGGTCTGTCCTGTGACCTCCTGTCGACGAGCCTTCGACACTTCACGTGGCCTCAAGGTGCATATGGCCTGGCACAGGCGACGTGGTGACGTCACCGCCACTTAGTGGCGAAAGACGGTTGTTGTTGTTGTTGTGTTCTTGTGCTTCAATGTTGATTGTTTGATTTGGATTGGCGTTGTTTCCCCCTCGTGTCTGTCTCTGTCTTCCGGTCTCTGTGTCCCTATGTCTCCCCCTGTCGCTCACCCTCCCTCCCCATCTCCATCCGTGTTTGTCTTTAAGGAAGTGACGGCCATCTTCGGGGACGCTGGCAGATTTTTGCCGCTCTTAAGATTGCCAGTTTCACGACCTTTCATTGTATTCAAAGCAGCCTTAATCATTTAAATTTTGTTGCTTTGGTTCTATTGCTTGTTTTTTCTTTCGTTGTTGACATGCCGTTCTCTTCGCGGCCCTTGTGCAGCGCTTTGTGACCCTCGGGTGAAAGGCGCTATATAAAATGCTATTATTATTATTATCCCGAACCAGAGCCTCGTCACCGACCCTGCTCTTAAGCACCCCTTCCTGGTGTCGAGAGCAGTGCTTCCCACGCGCCACCTCCGGACATCGCACGGTCGATGCGGTCATCTTCCACGCTGGTGGAGATTTTAAAGATGGTCTGCGGATTCTTAACCAAACCAGGGACTGACCGGCGTGATAATTCCCCGCTTCCACGATTCATTGGCGACATCAACGACATTGACAACATTACTCTGGCAGACGTCACTGGGCTCAAGGGCCGTGACATGCCCGCACACCCACATAGCTCTTGGTGATTGACACCTCGACCACCGCTATTCCAAAAAAGCTCAATACGGCGGCATTGCATTCTGATATTTGAACAAGGAACACTTGACAGTTTCATTTTAGTAATTTAGAAATGTCAGAACATTGCTGCTTTTAGATTTTGTTCATGAAAAGGTCTTGCATTATAGCACGTCAGTGGAGAGCCCACTGACTCCAAGGCCCTATACATGTGCAGAAAATAGATTGCGATTAAATGCATTTCATCACTGGGTTATGTACCCAGTGAGCATGCAAGCTATGGAAGCGGGATTCCTGCGATACAACAGACGTGCGATAGCACGTGTGTTTCTATGTCTATCTCCTTCTAACTCTTTATCTCCCTCTGTGTCATGTCCTGCGTTATTTCTTGATATGTCGAACTATCTCGGTCTCATCTCGGTTTCTCCTTCTTTGTCTCCTTCTGTACGTCCGATCTCCCTGTCTCATCTCTCCCTCACTCACCATGTGCTTCTGGTTAGAGTTGTTTTTGTCGCAGCTTCCGGCCCCTGTGCTCCCCTCCTCTCTTCGAACCACCCCGACCGCGGGTCACGGTGGTCATGTGCCCATGATGCCACACGATGCTTACCATTTATTTTCTTACATTGTTTTCGACCAAATACTAAATAACAGCTGGTATGGTGCCAGCATTTGAAACCGATATTCGAGCCTATGGAACGGTTTTGCTTCTGATACGATGACTTTTCTCATCGTTTCCAGAACTGATCTCTGGAATAGTGCAGTATGCTTCTGCACAAACGTGCAGTACGTTGGCTCGTTTGAACTGGGGCTCTGCTGGCTTGAACCCAGAATCTTGATGGTGCCTCGTCAGAATAAGATGAAACATTGCAAAGGGGGATAAACATTCCAAGTCTGCAATGAGGGCATGGCATTGGCCGTCGGGAAGAACATGCGAGTTTGAAGAGCTAGGCAGGTTTCAGCCGCGTACGTACCAGGCTTTTTTCTGGAAGCACAGCAAAGAGTTACTAGCACGGGACCCATGGGCCACGATTGTAAGGGGCTCTGAGAGCAAGGTTTGTTTTATTTGGCTGGCGGCAAATGCGATCTTGTATGTGCCCATGCTGACCTAAAACTGTCTGCCTGGGTACGGGTTTCTTTTGAAAGCATATACAGTAATTGAATTTTTCCCATATTATCTCATTGACTCTCGTGGCTTCATGTACGCAGATTAAAGTAATTGAAAATCGTTACTTAATTATTTCTCTTTTCCCGATGTAATACGTGTTAATGTATTGTGGCAGGAATTTTATTATCTTAAAAAATTCACTTTTTTTTTTTATCCGTTGGATGAACAGCTTGGAAATAATGTTCTCGAGCCCTTATCTAAATAATTGTGTTAGCCCACACACTCGCTCGGCGTGTGTTAAAGGGGGCTCCTGCAATGGAATAGAATTGCGGCAGTAATGGTAGCGATTGCTGTAATGTTTATGACATTAATGGCTCCTGAGGCCAAATAATTATCCAAACGCAACTCGCTTTCAACAGCAGATTGCAGTTTTCACTTACCATCGCTGTACCCATCCGTGGAAGAGCGTCAGGCAGTGTGCGTGAACACGACGCGATGGGAATGCCGCCTCCCCACAAATGTGAGACCGTGACACACGTGTCCGTTACATGTAGCAGCAGAGCCGGCACTGACCTCCTCTGACATAATTATAATAATAGCATTTATAGAGCGCTTTTCACCCGAGGGTCACAAAGCGCTGCACAGGGCTGCGGAGAGAGCGACATGTCAACAACGACAGAGAACGGAAAATCAGCAACACATTTTTTTTGGGTTAATGCGCGCAACAAGGGGAGCCTTTTCGAAGGTAAACTTTTGGCAACAGTTAATTACACGTAATTTAAACATGTTCACGTCATGATGGTTGCTCTTCAGAGCTGTTCTTTCGGGAAGGCCGTGTCGAGCGTTCATCCTCTTTCCTTTGCGACGTTTCGTTGACTTGTGGTCTGATGATGCCTCTAATGTTGCAGGCCGGTAGCCCGAGTCCTCAACATGAGCTATGAATACGAGTGATTCCTGAAGTGGTCATGCATCTCCCCCCACTTCACCAACCCTCACTGACCAGCGTGGTGAAGTATGGTCGAACAACCCACGGGACTCACACGCCGTGGGAAGGTTTTCATCCAGCAGTGGATTGACAATTCCAACACTATCGAAAGCTAAGCAGCGTTGATCCTAGATCGTATTTGGATACGTTCGGTTACCGAGAATTAAATGGGGTCACAATACATCTGGACCACCCTGTAGGCTGGACGGACGGGGTGCAGTCCATACTATGGAACTCTGCCTTGTCTGTGCTCTACTACCGAACCTCTGCAGTTCAAAAGACCTTGCGGAGTTCAATGAAAATGCAAGGGGCT
>JAZEWU010000018.1:8316630-8350464 GCA_036362915.1 Geotria australis | reverse complement strand
AGAAGAAGAAGAAGCGGGCACCTGTGAAGGCCGACGCGGCACGCGAAGGGGTGGGTGGCCAGCACCACGCCCGGCCACCCTTGTCTCTGTCGTGGAGATGTTCACACACCGCACCAGGTACTCATTTGAGGATGAGTCGACCTAGAAGGGGGGAGGGGGCTCACGACCGGTTCAGAAAATTGTCGCTGGTTTTGTTGGTCGTGAGCGGGAATCGAACTCGGGTAGCCAGGTTCGTAGCGCAGCGCACCAACCGCTGCACTACCGCTCACTGTCATCTCTCAAGACAGATCATCTTTCAGTATATTGGAAGCAGCCTTAATCATTTATTTTTTGTTGCTTTGGTTTTTATTGGTTGTTTTTTTCTTTCGTTGTTGACATGCCGTTCTCTTTGCGGCCCTTGTGCAGCGCTTTGTGACCCTCCGGTGAAAGGCGCTATATAAAATGCTATTATTATTATCTCACCGAGGCTGTCTCGAAAATTGACAAACGTGCGAGGTCGGGGCAGACAAGAGGCAAATATGCCACGTATAGATTGAACAGACTGTTGGGGCAGGTGCTGTTAGCGAGAGCACCTTAATCTGGGCCATCTCCTGGTCAATGTTGAAATGTACACGGTATCTCAGACTAAATCACGCCGCCCGAACACGCATGATAAACTACGTGATGGATCACCTCGGTAAGCGAGCTCTCGACGCAATGCGGCTGGGCACTGCGTACATCTGCCTCCTGCCGCAGGGACATACACCATCTTAACATAAGTATCTTATTAATATGTAAAATCAAATCTGTTGTTATGTTGATGTAGGGTTTCACGGCTCGCTGTGTGATGAGAGTTGCTCCCGAGAGCTGCTCTAGCGGGACATACGTGTGGAGCGTTCCTCCACTCTCCTTCGCGACGTTTTGCCGGCCACGTTGGAGAAGGCATCGTCAGGCGAACGTGGGAGGCGAAACGTCGCGAGGGAGAGAGGGAGATCGCTCGACACGGCTATCCCGAAAGAACAGCTTTGAAAAGCAACCGTCATGAATCGAGCCGTGAAAACCAACATCAGTACAGTATAGAAATTAAGCTATCATGGTATTCTGCTGTGGACTGGCGTCCCATCATGGGTATATCCCTGCCCTGCGCCCTGTGTTTGCCAGGATAGGCTCTGGCCCCCTGCGACGCTGTACAGGATTGTTCCGACACGAACCACAGCGCAGCCACGGAATGACCAGTTCTCGTAAACAAATTCGAATTCGATTCGATTCTTCGAAGCGTGATGATTACATGACAGTTTCCCATTGCAACAAGTTCTTCTTTAGTTGCAGACAGCCCTTCAACATTTAGAGATATAATAGTCAGTGCTGGCCTTAAAGGCGGGCATTGGCCTCTCTTCTTGCTCCAGACTGAGGGGCTCATCTGTTGAGCTTCTGAATATCGTTGTCTTTCAGCTCGGCTTCGAAGTGTTTGGTAGAATTTGCAGGTAATACCAAGTATTCCTTGACAGGGATCGCGACGTGATCGCTTCTACCTTGATCCCCAACAAACACAAATGATCTGACATCACGCCAGTGCACCGTAAATGGCATAGCATTCGTCGTGCGCGTATTTCAAAATGAGCGTTTGAGAAAAGCGTTTCATTCAAGCTGCCGTCCAAACAATCATCTGGAGGCAGTGATTCATTCGTGATTCATAGGCCTCAAACGTGGAAGGCAGATTTCAGTCAGCATCGTCACGCTTCCCAAAGCCTGCCAGGGTGGTGGTGATGACGATGATTACGATGACGATGCTGCTCATAAGCCACTCCGCTTGAGAATGACCCTCCTGCAGCTGGCATGGGAATCCCACCTGCTGCAGACTTCCCTCCTGGCTCAGATGCACCACGGATTCAGTGGAAGACACTCAACCGCCTGAGAACTAGAACGGGACGATCAAAAGATGCTTTGGTCAGATGGGGCTACAAGACCGACCCAACCACCTGCGAATGTGGAGAAGCAGTCCATACTATGGAACACTGCCTTGTCTGTGCTCTACTACCGAACCTCTGCAGCTCAAAAGACATTGCGGAGTTCAATGAAAATGCAAAGGGCTGTGTAAGAAAATGGGAAACTGTAATTTGACCATCGCGCTGCTTCGAAGAATCGCTAAGAAGAAGAAAGCCACTCCGAGTCTCGCTGCTTATAAGTGCGTTACAAATGAGTGTCTGAAGCGCGGCTATGACAGATTTTGATTACGAATAATCTACTCCACTCTTCATTCAGTTACTGATGCAGTGCGTGTGTGTCTTAAATTAATTGTTTCGATGTTCAAAGTGATAGAAGGCATTCGAATATGTTATCGGAAATGTTTTGTCTATTTACCGGTGCGTACCGCTTTTTAGCATTCTCAAGTTTTGCCCCAGAACTAACGGTCGCAAATGTAATAGTAAATCCCATGTTATTCAGTAACCATGAAACAGCCCTTAGTCATCACCACAAACAGAGTTTCAGCTCCGTACTTTTAACATTCGTCCCCATCGCCGATGCCCTCCTTGGGTTAAAACACAGCGGTTACTCTGGGCGGTTATATAAATTGTTCAAAGTACACGGACGAGATCATTTTTTTCTGAGTTAATGGGACCTGTTTGACAGTCCTCTAAATTGTGATTGATCTGGCGTTCCCAGTGCCAACGTTCCGCATTTCATGTGTTTCCCATAACCCCTTAGTGCCTCGCGTCGCGCTGCGATCTTCGTCTTGTGAGTGAGAGTGTTTACGTGTGTATCACCACACGTGAGTCCACAGCGCCTACATTAAGCTTGACTGTGCCCTGTGATGGACTGGCGTCACATTCGGGGCATAGCCCTGCCTTTCGCCCTGTGCCTGCAGGGATAGGCTCCGGCTCACCGCAACCCTGTACAGGATTAAGCGGTTTCTGACAATGAATGAATGAATCTTCTATTGCTTCCATGAGCGCTGTGAGAACGACGTCATCATCACCATCATCACCAAGTTGTCAGTATCAGAAGCAGAACCACGTGGCATTCATGACCCTGGTTCGATCCCCAGTGTGTTCACACACGTGGCGAGATGTGGATCTCTGTGACAGCACGATGCAACGCTTGCAAAGCGAGCGCGTGACACCTATAGCCGTGCAGGACACATTAATAGACAGTTGTGCAGCACACACTAATATAGAGCCAGGCAGCACAAGAATAATGAGCGGTGCAGCATACTCATATAGAGTCGTGCAGCATATTAATAGAGCTCTGCAGGACATTAATGGAGAGCCGTGCAGCTCACGTTAATGAAGATCCGTGCAGCGCACATTATTAAGCCGTGCAGGACATTAACAGACAGCGTAAATGGAGCTATGCTAGACATCAACAAATCGGGACGCAGCACACGTTAATGGAGAGATGTGCAGCACGTTAGCAAAGAGCCGTGGGGCACAGTGTGTGAAAGAGGGAAGAGAGGCGTGCGTGACATTTCTGCAGAGCTCCACACTGGGGCTAATGGAGTTTACACACGGTCTCAACATCATCATTATTCTCATTACAAGGCGCTGTCACAATCATCACCGCCACCACCACCACGACTATCGTAATGTGAAACGTTCAGTCGATGTGTCAGCCATCGTTCATAATTGCCGTCACACAGGCCGGGCAGCGCCGCGTCTGTGGTGCTCCCACGCACTTGCAGCTTAAACCCAGCCAGGGCAACTTTTCTTCAAATAGCTTTCGGCTGTAATTGCTTTCTAATATCTTAATTAGTAATCTGTGCTTGCCACGATTTTCTCCTGTTCGCTTCAATTATCATTCTTATCGGCAGTCTCTTATCCACGAGCTGCGGTCTCTGATGACTACTGTAAGCGCCCTTCGCGTCACAAGCATTGTATACCTTGTATTAGATTAACCCAACAAAAGGTGCCGAATTATATATTCGTATTATGTAAGTTAAAAAATAAACAAAATTACGAAAAACCCCGGGCACATTCAAGGACATTTTTGCCTCCAATGTCCTTCGCGTAATTGGAAAGCGCCGCCGTTCTGGGACCCGCAGTTACCCGCGCGCGAAGCCCTATTCACACGTTGTTTACGACGCTTGAATATTCAGCTTATGCCACAAAGCTAGTCCATCGCCCCTTCATTCGGCAAAGCCATTCTATTTCCTGCCAATCTATTGATGCAGTTTCTCCACTGCTCGATGTGGGAGAGTTGCTCTTAAGAGCTGCTCTTTTTTGCGATAGCTGTGTCCGAAGGAGAGAGGAGGAACGCTCGACGCGACTGCGTTCCCGAGCATGTATGAGAAGCAATTCTCATACATCGAGCCGTGAAAACCGAAACTGAAGTCAATACACAAATTGTATTGTTATTATTAACCCGAATTCCCAGAACTGGAGCGGGTGTGTACGATTGCCTGCGTGTGAGGGTGTGTGTGTGTGTGTGCAGTCACCTCAGTCAGTCAACCCATGGCGCCTGGGTCTGTCCCGTGACCTCCTGTCAGCGAGCCTTTGACACTTCACGTGACGGCCCCAAGGTGCATGCTGCCTGACACAAGCACCGTGGCGATGTCACCGCCACTCAGTGGCGACCGGGGGTTGTTGTTGCGGCTGCACATTTCTCCGCGCCGCTGAATCCCCCGACGAAAAGGAATTCCATTCGCCAATAACGGTGGCCTTAAAATCAAACATCAGAGCGATTCCTTGTGCCGTGCGCGTGGCTAGCAGGCGACTAAAGGCTGTGTGAGTCGCGCATTGACAAGTGTGATTTTTTAAGAAGCCATCAACAAACGCAGGTGCGGCTTTCTTGGCCATTTGAAGTGAACAATTCGCGGCGCGTAAACAAAGCGGCGATGTGACGGTTTGGTCACTCTGCACCTGCCATCCAGACGTCGCCGATGCCATCGACCTCCGGGCGCGGCAGGTGAATCCCTCCGCGTTCGTCCGACCAGCTGTGTGAATGGGTGACACCACGGAGAGTTGTTTGACAGCTTGCTTGGTGGAGGGGGTAGCGTGTCGGTTATGCTCACGTCTGTCCGGCGTGGAAGAGTAGGCCAAACGCCCCTCGAGAGGAGCTCTCTAGCGCTCCCTCTAGCGGAGGCTGTTGCGCCAGCAGTGAGGCGGTGTGGCGGTCCTCACCTTGCTGTTTGTATCCCTGAGACAGTGGAGGAAATTCTATATTCCCATGGCAGCGGTGGCTCTCTCCATAGGACAGCCACGGTTGACTTTCCAGGAACGTGCTACTGATTGTATTGAGTAATCAGGCCGCGCGCAAGGCTCCCGCTTCTCCCGATCAGCTCATGCACAGTTAGAGCAGCGGGCAACATCCTATTACGTTTGATGGCAGTTACTTTGGGCGGCACGGCGGCGTGGTGAGTGGCGCTGATGCCACACGGCGAGAAGGTCTCGGTTTCGATTCCTGCCTCAGGTGCTTTTTGCGTGGAGTTTGCACGTTTTCCACGTGGGTGTTCACTATGTACTCCGGTTTCCGCCCACACCCCAAAGACATGCTGCTGTTTCCTCCCACAGGATAATTGGCCTGCTGACTAAATTTCCCCCGATTCCCTGCGATGGACTAGGCGTCCTATAGTTGGCATAGCTTTGCCTTGCGTCCTGTGTCTGCCGGGATAGGCTACAGCTCACCGCGACCCTATACGGTTTAAACATGGTCTGAAAATTAAACGATCGAATTAAGCCTCCAACTGGGTTACGCCCCCCCCCAGTCCTCTAAACAGGACGTGAACAGATAACCTCACACTTCCACTGGAGCCACCTGGCCCGCATTTGACAATTAAACATAGCGTGACATTACAGATGTAGGTATTCTTTTGAAATATAATTATGTATACACCGGCAAGCACATTTTTAATCCCACTGAGCACAATGTGCGCTACTTCAAAGCTGCCTTTGAAATTGTCAGCCACGGATTTCAAATGACTGGCATCGTATTTCATGCCGTTACGAGCAGTGGCACAGATTCTCTCCGTGGGTGTTGCGTTTAATAGGTGATGGGAATGTGTCTTATTGCAGCCGTTCATTTGGAGCCGACGCTGCAGCGCGCGTGATCTATTCTCACGATTTTCCGTGCACAGCCAAGCGTAGGAAACCACCGTATTGTTAGCAGTAATTCCTGGGCTGAACTAGGTCAAATTACTTTAAAACAAACCAATGGAATATATAGTCATTACAATAATAATAATAGCATTTTATAGAGTGCCTTTCACCTGATGGTCACAAAGCGCTGCACAACAACAACAGAAGAAAAAACAACTAATATAAACCAAAGCAGCAAAAAATGTATTGATTAAGGCTGCTTCAAATACACTGAAAGGTCGTTAAACTGGCAATCTTGAGAGCGGCAAAAATATGCCAGCGTCCCCTAAGATGGCCGTCACTTCCTTAAAGACAAACACGGAGGGAGACAGGGAGGGAGGGTGAGCAACAGGGGGAGACATAGGGACACAGAGACAGGAAGACAGAGAGACAGACACGAGGGGGAGACAATGCCAATAGTAATTGGCTCTCGCTGATTTCAGCTGTACATTAGGGCCATCTGCTATGCACGCAAATGTTCAGTGTGGATCATTCATTCATTATCAGTACCCGCAAACCCTATTGACGTTTTGCGGTGATGAGCCCGAGCTTATCCCGACAGACACAGAGGCGCAAGGCAGAGCTATACCCAGGATAGGACGCCGGTCCATCGCAGGTCACCGTGGGCAATTTAGTCAGCAGGCCAATTAACCTCGGCAGCAGCATGTCTTTGGACGGTGAGAGGAAACTGGAGTACCCGGCGACAACCCACGCAGACACGGGGAGAACATGCGTACACAACACAGGCACTCGAGTTGGAAATTTAATCGAGGGCCTTCTTGCTGTGGGGCAGCGGCGCTACTCACCGCACCACCGTGCCGCCTTGTCGGTGTGGTTTTATAGTCAATATCTTCGCGTACCGCGTCAAATACAAATGATGCTGTGACAAGGAGATGCTCTCGTGGAGCAATGGTTGTCACACTCGATCCTCTGTCCACCTCGCAGCATGAGCGGATTCACTGCGGTGGTCCATCGGCAGGTCGCGCGTGGTGGGGTAAAGTGTGGGCACTCCGGCCTCATCGACGAAGTCTGGCCAGCGTGGAAGAGTAGGCCAATCTCTAAAGCTGCCTCCTCCTCGTAGCAAAGGACCTTCCTCAGCATTGGCACGAGCGAGCAGTTACGCGCTGTGCCTTTACCCATTTGACATAACCTTTTTGCTTAGTTGTGACAAAGTTATTTCTAAACATTTCATTTTGCTCGGCGGCTGAAGCTTATTGTTGTTGTTGCTGCCGTTATGAGATTCGTTGAAAAGCCACGATAGGTGAATCGCAGGTGTTAACTGCCTGGTCCGACTTTGGGACTCTATAAAAGAATAAACTACGGTTATTATTTCATGTGAAACCTTTCCAATGAAACTTAGTAGACGGTGAGAGATCAGCTCACTAACAGTTTTGTGGCAGAACCTTCTAAGAAAAGACGCTTACCGGTTATGATACTGAACCTCGGTAATCCCATTTCCGAGTGAGAGCTTGTCTCCGTGTATAACCCGCTATTCCAAAACGCGTATAGGACAGTTTACTCCCTCTAGCATGTAAAATCACATTCCTCGTGACTCTTTTCCCCCACTCCCTCCTCTGATTCCCCTCTGCGCACAGCATCATCTACAACATCAATGGAGCCACAACATTCCGCGGAGGCTCCGTACAAACGTGTATTTCCATTTTTTAAAACAGGTTAATTTGCTCAGTGCACCGCGCACACATGCAGGGCACTTAATGGTTAGAGAAGGCAGCGCGCTGATTCTTGTTTGGCTTTTGGGCCGAAGGTGGTGCCTTGGAAGCGAACAAACCCAGGGGGGCTCAGATGTTATTAAAAATGTGGAATAGGCCCGTGACCTCTGACCTTCCCTGCCGCCTCCTGGCTCCCAGAGGAGCCACAGTGCTGTCACTCTCCCCACCTCTTGACCTCTTTCCCCCTGATGACCCCGCCCATGCTTCGTCCGATTCTCACTTTATCTTTGCAGACCGCCTCTACACGGGCAGACGACGCTCTTGACAAACGGGTGCAAGGCTTGCATTTTTTGAAATCGTCATATTTTACGGCATCGTCCATCCATCCATCCATGCAAAATTGAATTTCCGAGCGCTGTAGAATTTGTAACGCGCGCAGATTTCGCACCGCGATGGCGGAAAAACGCAGGCGAGCAGGTACGCAGCCAGAACCTGAGGGCAACGATTCTCAAAGCCCCGTGGCTCTATGTCAGCATGTTTAGCCAACTCCGCGAACGAGTGTTCCTCTATCTATACCATCCATCCATCCATTTTCTAAACCGCTTGTCCTGGTGAGGGTCGCGGTGGCAGCAGTCCAAGGAGAGTAGACCAGACATCCCTTTCCTCAGCAACAGATTCCAGCTCTACCTGGGGGGTATTCCCAGGCGTTCCCAGGCCATAAAACGGAAACACAAAAAACATGTAACAATATAAAATATGATTTACGTAGATTTTTATTTACAAATAAAGCGGGGTTCCCTGTTATGGAATTCCATATTCCTACGGCAAGGGCCAGCCTTTATGTTAGACCACAACTGTTGCCTTACCCGCAAAGTGGTATTTATTTTATTGACAACCAGAGGGATGAATGACTGAGTGGCGCCTGACCACGTCAATCAGACGTGGTTGGAAGAGTACCCACACTTTACCCCACAAAACCAGGCTTGCCAATCAACTAGTTATGGTTGCAACCATGATCACTGCTGGGTGGACAGAGACGGCGCGATTTAATAAACCTGCACCGTAATTTCAGTTGCCCAACCTGGGGATTGAACTGATGGCCTCTGGATCGTAAGTCCACTGTGCCACCCTACTCCACCACGGCAGCATCTTCATTATCATCAGTCTCGGGGAGCCGGCGTAAGGCAGGGCTATACCCAGGATCAGACGCCAGTCCATCGTAGCAGGCCAATTGACTTAGGCAGCAGCAACATGTCTTTGGGCTGTGGGAGGAAACCGGAGTACCTGGCGAAAACCCACATGGAGACGGAGAGAACATGCAACAACTCCAGACAGAAAAGCACCCGAGGTAGGAATCGAACCACACATCCCTGGGCAATTTCTATTGCCTAGGGACGCACTATTGTAAGGTGCTGCTGCACAGGCAGGTGTACAGCCTTTGACTGCTCAGTGAGAGAATAGCGGTGCAGGAGATATTGCGTTCAGCACAACTTTGCCGCAAACGTCCATAAAAGAACCAGAGATTGGATGTAATCCATCAATTTGCTTTCTGTCATGCTTAAGACTACGGTGCAGTTTTAGAATGTAATGGGGTTTTTAAAAAAACCTTTCTCGGTCTTTCATACATTTTTTTGCATTTCAATTTCCAGTCATGTAAATTATGTTGGAAGGCTATGTTATTTGAAAGTGTTTAGTTTAATGGGATATTTGTATCATGAAAGCATGTTGTAAAATATGCACATATTTTATACGCCTATGAATATTTTTCTCCATCCAAACCAATTTTGATTATTGGCGTGCACGACGCTATTAATTAAACATAATTCCACTCGCACCGAAATCCCCATTCGTATGAGGTACGTGTGTCAATTAACGCATCTAGCTAAAGCCACGAACCCATCAACATATACCGGCGAGATATTGTATACACATCCTGCTTCCCACCCCCCCCCATTACTTGAGCGATTACTTTTCAGGCATTCCGTCATCAATCACAATTAACTGATGAACACGGAACCATCTCCTCCGTCTCCGGGATTGACTCAAGGTGGGGCCATTTGACCTTGCGTGTGGCTACAAGGTCATGCCTGTGGTAGGCTTCTCCCATGAATAATTCATGCGCGGGGGGAAAAAAATGTCAGCATTGTATCATCCCCCGTCTCCTCCTCCTCCTCATTCTTCCACGCGATGTTGGTTGGCGTGCTCGTTGCGTGCGGGTGCGTGTCGCGTATGCTTCGCCGATCCCCTGATCAGAATCCGATTCCCAATCAAGGCCATGCCTGTGTGTGTCGCCCTGCGGATGGATCGCTTGCCGAGAGACTCGGCGTTTATCACGGGTCGCATTAACCCGTTCGTCCGCGATGTGTTTTCGATCACCCGCGAAGATGGACACTGCTCGGGAGAAATTACCGGTCGGTTATAGTTTGAAGGGCGACGCGCGTGTGTGTAAGCGCGCCATGTGTGGGCTGTGGGACGTGAGCCCTGTCTGGAGCGCGCTACTCTGCGTACACACGGCCATGGATGGGGCTCACCGGTGGGAATGAATTGGAATCAACCGACCCCCCCCCACCGCCCGCCTCGTCAACCGTCCCAGGTGTCGCCATCTCGCCCTAAATTTGGGTTCGCGTCGGTAAAGAAGTTAACGGCGCACAGTGACACTGGTCCGGGGACAAGTAATTTCTCTTTGAGCGCAATGTCTCCCGTGTTTGAGTAAGACGCGTCTGCGGTCCGAGAGAGGCGCTCGTGCGGGGAGGAGGTGATTCAAACTCTGATTGATCGCGTGTGCGCAGCGCGTGCAGACAGTGAGAAAGCGCGAGCATGTAGGTAGGAGACCTGAAACGTCTACACGTAGGATGGACCGTCAGCTCGCCGAAAAGGGGGGAATGCCATCAGTAGCTTCGGTCCTTTCCTGAAATCGCCGCCGATCTCTGCGGCGCAGTTGATCCAGCAGTTAAAGTTTGACACTGCCGCCAGACAGGCGTCATCAGTCAGAAATTAAGCGATGGGTGAGATATGTAATCTCCGGCAAGCTGGCTTGCTGGACTTTAACAGTCTGCATTTCATATTCCCATCATCTCACCAAGAAATCCAGTTAAAACTTTTCTGCAATTATGTCGCAAACGTATATATATATCTAATGGATGTACGTCCGTACGGACGGGACAGGGTTCGTATCCTTTCATCTGCCCAGGAACTTCCAGCCGAAGTGTTTATTTTCTTCTTCTAGTTGTCCATGGAACGAAACGTTGGACATCGTGCCGACCAACTCGCATTGTCCATATATAGCTAACGACGTTCCCTCCTCATAGATTAGAAGCCTTATCGTGGTGGAGAGGTGGACATGTTCCAATGAACCCCAGAACTATGTCACCTGGCGTCCAGCGCCTCTACTAGGGTCTCCATTGGTGAACAGGTCCGGGAGGAGGTTCCAGACAACTAAAGATCTAAAGACCCTCCACCTAAAGGAGGTTGGCTTCAGCAAGGGCATCCGGCCGTAAAATTCTGCTCCAGTACTCCGACCATTGAGGACCAACCGGCGAACCCGGGTCAACCCGGATACCAGCTGTTTAAACCGGCAACAACATATAACCTGTAAAGCTGTTTCCCAACATGTACCAACACGATACATAGTGACGTTCTGTCTGTGAGTTTAGGTCATGCGAATGTGTGTAAGTGACCTAAACTCACAAACAGAACCTCACTATGAATAACATTGGTCATGAAAGCCTTCGAGTTAACACTATACATGTAAAAATATAATTATTATTAGTTATACAGGCATTTAATACACAAACCAAATATTGTACCACACCCACAAAATTGTTGAGTGCGGTTCGTGTTAAAATGAGTCATCCCTCTCGGATTCCCTGGGACACCATCTGACTAATGTGGATATGTGCCTCTACTGCTGGAATGGAATTTGTCTATTAAGTAAACAGTAACTCAATACAAAATAAATAAATCCATTACGTAAAAAAACGGGTATTCGGCAGAATGGTTTACATAATTGCCCTTTTTAAAGAATGCATATTCTACGAACAAAAGATGTAAGGCTGAGAACCAACTTCTCTCCCAACCACCACGTGAATAAACAAACAGGCATCAAGCACACTGACCTTGGCGCTATTGGGTGATACTATGCAATGGATGCGAGAAATCCCATGCAAAGTAATTTAATAGTTGACTGGATAGCAGGCGTTCCATTAATCACGGGGAATACGTAGCCATTCGTTTTGGATAAGCAGCGATTGCTGAACACATTTATTATCCACCTCGTGTTACAAAGTTTCCCCTGGGAATCGGGCGCTCCCTCAATGAACCCGGCGTCACGTTTGTTGATGCTAGGGCAAGTTGGGCAAGGCCAGTGTCTGGCTTGAATGCGGTCGAAGGGAAAACTAAAGTCAGGTCGGTGCGCTTGACGGTATTGGGAAAGCCAACACCGGTACACCAGACTGTGGAAAAATAGTCCATTCTTCTTCTTTGCGATTCTTCGAAGCGCGATGGTTAAATTACAGTTTCCCATTTTCTTACACAGCCCCTTGCATTTTCATTGAACTCCGCAAGGTCTTTTGAGCTGCAGAGGTTGGGTAGTAGAGCACAGACAAGGCAGTGTTCCATAGTATGGTCTGCTTCTCCACATTCACAGGTGGTTGGGCCGGTCTTGTAGCCCCATCTGACCAAAGCATCTTTTGATCGTCCCGTTCTAGTTCTCAGGCGGTTGAGTGTCTTCCACTGAATCCATGGCGCATCTGAGCCAGGAGGGAAGTCTTCAGCAGGTGGGATTCCCATGCCAGTTGCAGGAGGGTCACTCTCAAGCTTTTAATAGTCCATTGAAATACATGTAAACATTAAGCCAATGTATGTTATTTCTGTAGGCATCAGAGATTATGGGTATTGGATAACAGGCGAGGGCTTAGCACTGTTGTTCAACCATGAATGGCTTAGTGACCAAAGGCACTGCAATTTCACTTGTAAAGATTTAATGCGGGGCAGGACCTTGTTCTTTATTTGTCGAGGCACGCGTTTCAAAAAGGAAGAGCCAGGAATCCATGCATCCATCCATTTTCAGAAACCGCTTAATCCTGTACAGGGTTACGGTGAGCCGGAGCCTATCCCGGCAGACACAGGGCGCAAGGCATGGCTAAACCCCAGGATGGGACGCCGGCCAATCACAGGGCACCGTGGGCAAATGAGTCCGCAGGCCAATTAACCTACGCAGCAGCGTGTCTTTGGACTGTGGTGGGAGGGAAACCGGAGTGCCGAGCGAAAACCCATGGCGGACACGGGGAGAAAATGCAAACTCCACACAGGAAGGCATTTGAGCCTGGCTCCTTCCGGCTTAAATGCAAACTCACTGGCTGAACGATTTCACAAATCCAAGGCTGGGGGCTGCTGCCCGTGAAGCCCCCCCATGCGTGTGCCGATGCAGCCCTGGCCGTCCAGATGCCGCTTCTCGTGCCAAGGTGTTGGCCACGATGAACACGCGGGCACTGGAGCTTGATGGGTGCCCAGGGTTGCCAGCTCATTTCGAGGAACACGGCGCTCGAAATGGGAAAATTAGAAATGCGGGCTTGCTGTCCTCCAGCGATTCATCAGCCCGTGTGTTTGGGAGCAGTAAAGTATCCAGCGAGCGCGGTAAATTTTACGAGGGCCGCGCATAAAGCGGCACGCGTGGCCGCGCCGTTTCGCAGCGGTCGCTTCTCTCGACGCGAGTCGAACCTGCGAGCGAATGTTCCGCCACGTGGCCGACCTCATCAGGTGCCGCAAGCGAAGCGGCGTTGAGCCTGGATAGTTCTCGGGTGGGTTGACTATCGTTCCGTAGAGAAGCAGGTGCGACAGGCTGCTGCATGGCTACATTTCTGGCAGGACGCAAAAATATATATCTATTTTGATGGTTGCTTTTCAGAGGATAGCCGTGTCAAGCGATCTGCGTCTCTCCTTCGCGACGTTTCGCCTCCCACGTTAGAAGCATCACACGGCTATACGGGAAGAACGGCTGTGAAGAGCAACCCTCAAAAATCGAGCCGTGAAAACCAACGTCGGTATAAAAGACAGTCATACTTATACTATGCCTATTTATTATTTAACAGGGCAGACTTGAAATTTCGGAAACACGTACAATTCAACCAACAATTAGCTTAGTTCGGAACCAGGGCAGATGTGTCTTGAGAAGTCTCTGGAGTGTAATTAGTGTGTCTGCGGTTCTAATTCCTCCGGGGATTTCGTTCCATCACGATGGGGCCAGGGTAGCAAAGCGGCGAGCCCTGCAACCCGGGAGAGCACACACGGGCAACGACTCGACAAGTGGAGGTAGTGGAGCGGAGAAGGCGTGAGTGAGGGGGGCTACGGGGACATGTTGGAGCAGAGTCAGGAGGGGGCAGATACGTGAAGAGAGCGATAGAGGCAAGGAGCAGAATTTTAAACTTGATTTGCTCAGCCACGTATATGCTCCACGTCTTCACCAACCAGCACCAGGCACTGTGGTGAAGTACGGTCAAGCAACGCCTCTTGAGACGCGTGGTTTGGGAAGGCTCACGTTTCGTGGTGCTGACAACACGGCTGTACAGCTGCACATGGACACATATCAACGTGACGAACTGTCAATGACGTGGTTGGTGGTGGTGGTAGTTACCACCTGTTCTGTTTTTTCCAGGATCATCCTCCGTTTTAGGGCCGCTGTCCTGGGAAATCTGTACATTTTCCTGGAACAAGTGATTATACTAAGTCTGTGTTTTTGCCACTTACACCCACGCGGACACGGGGAGAACATGCAAACTCCACACAGAAAGGTACCCAAGCCAGGGAATCAAATCCCAGGAGTTTTTTTGCTGCGAGGCGGCAGCGCTATTCACTGCGCCACCGTGTTGCCCTTTAGAATATTTATTTTAATAATAATAATACAGCATTTGAATAATATCGGCATCACCAGATGTTGTAAATAATAACAAATACCGAGTCCACTGGTGCTTTCCATTGCGGGAGTTGGGAGAAAAAAAAACCCCAAAACAAAGCCGAACTTGAGTCTTTAAAATGTCATTGATAACAAATAAGGGCAATTCTGAGGGACTATTTTCCGCCACAAACCGTATCGATCGGAGAACTCGAGAAAGCGACGCTATCAATTTCACAATCCAAACACGCGCGCCGACCATAGAGTACTCCGCGAGCGTGCTCCGCATTAAATAAAACGCAACTTTAAATCAATGGAGCATCAGGGTTTCTTCTCAACTGGTGATCAGCGTCGAGGAGTGGGTTATTCGTCATCCGACCAGGACAGCGAATCTTTCTGCTCATCAGCGTTTCACGGCCCAATCTGGGGGGGGGAGACGGGGCAGTGCGCCACCGCCACCACCACCACTGCAGGTCTGCCACCGCTACCACCGGCACCCACACCAACAACAACCGCCTTTCGCCACTAAGTGGCGGTGACGTCACCACGTCGCCTGTGCCAGGCCATATGCACCTTGAGGCTGTCACGTGAAGTGTCGAAGGCTCGTCGACAGGAGGTCACGGGACAGACCCAGGTGTCACGATGGGCTGCCTGACTGAGATGACCGGCAGATGCACCACCTGAGCTCCCTACCGTGCCAACTTGGTGTGCTGTGGCCGCTCGGCCGCTCGGCTCGCTGTTGTGAGCGTCGCTCCTCCACCCTCCGTTGTTGCTGGAGGGCGACTGCCTCCAACTGCCCAGTAGCGTCCTTCACGAACCTCCTCCGCAGAGGTCGATCTTGGCACCGCTGGTACCAGTTATACAGCAAGTCCACCCAGCTCCACTACCACCACAACGCGCTGTATCGAAAGGGCACTTCCTTTGAAGCCCGTTCTGACGCCGTTGTCTTATTAGGGTGGCTTCAGCTCCCACACCCCCTCACAACAACCCCACCGCACGCCAGTGTCACGGCCGCGGGGACCATCGCTAGGGTGAGTACACAAAGCGATACATTAAAACACAGACAGCGTATTTGTTGGTCATCGAGCTTGTAGATGCTTCCTGTGGGGGATTGTTGCAGCAATAAAGTCGGCGACGATGTGTGGAGCCCCGCACATTTGTCAGCGCGCCGCGTGCTGTATCCTCGAGTTACGCGCCGAATTGCACTTTATGGTGACACGCCGCGCGTCCGTCCGATCGGAGCACGGAATAAGAATTGTCGCGGTGCCTTTGACTGACGTAGCCGTGAAGCTCCCGGGAGCGATGGCAGGGTGCCTGTGCCGCGGTAACGTCGGTGCTTGGCAGCAGCAGGGTGATCCTGCCCGAGGTGGTTCGTTCCCGCCCTCGGGCGCCTTTCCGCACGCAGTTCGTTCCCCCTGTTGTGCGTGGGCTTCCTCCGGCTTCGACGGGCTCTGCGGTTTTTATCACGCGACTGACATAGCGCGTGTTAGTTAACTGTCCGATTTCATCGTAATTAGTAGGACGCAGTGTCTGGCGGGTTGGCGCTGGCTGACCGCGTGGCTGCCGCAGCTCCACCTCTGCGGGTTTCCTTGCAGCGCTTTGGGACCTCTGGGTGAAAGGCGCTATTATATATGAACGTAATAAATTATTATTAATTATTCAGAAAGAAAAGAAAAAGTGCAGCCGTACAATTACCTGCTCGAGCCACTTTTTTAAAGGGACCAATAAATTGCCGTTATGACTGAATATGAAGCTCGCCGATGCTAAGGTCCGTTCGCGAGTGACGAATATTAATTCTGATTACTGACTTACGAGCGATTTAATGGAGAATTATTCAGTTGGCGTTGATTGCAGTTATAAATGCTCACGCGCAGGATGGACGATGACTGCAAATTATTTCTAATGATGATCAACACCAAGGTGCAGCCCTGCAATTGTTGTTTCACGCCACTGTTAGTACGGAGGGCCTTCACCAGAGGGAGCTCTAGAGAACCCTGCTCAAGGATAGTTTGGCAAGATGTCTTGGAAGGGGTGGGATTGCCGTGGGACTTAAACTAACTTAAATCTCTAACCGCTAGGGTGGTGTCGCAACCCTCCTTCCCACCCGTGCTGGACTGACTGCTTCGGCCACTTTCTTACCGGCTTACTTTCACCTTTGGCGTACCCACGTTATACCCTTACCCGCATGCAACTTGTCAATGATAAGTTTAAACACAGACAGTCGTATAACTGGATTCGCCGGTATACTTGTGCGATGCCAAGGTGCTCATAGATATGTACAGATATGATTACAAATCTCAGAGGAAACAACACAGTGGAGAGCACAGGAAGAGGCAGAGATGCATGAATGATAATTGCTCCGAGGAACGGAAAGACGAACTCGTGGATTATAGAACGGACAGAAATTATAGACGTGGCATTGACTGTTATTGAGAGTTAACGGAATTGTACGGAGCGTGTCGCTGGATGTGATAACGGCCAGTGCTTGAGAATGATGATGGAAGGGCAGCCCACGCATCGAACTAGGTCAAGTGTGCACAGCCACGGTGGAGATGGAGTGGTGAAATCATCTCATGCTCAGGAGCCAGGGGAATTGTGGCGTTGCAAGCGATTGCAACCGTGGGGAGGCCTTCATCTGGCAGTGGATAGACCACGGTTATTACGATGGTGGTTCTGAGCATGCGAACTGGACCATTCGTGTTTCATTCCTTTGACTGAAGCCACGGTTTGCATCAGAGATCCTAAGTGTTCTTCATTAACATGTTCTTCATCGATGACCGCATGAATAATTCTCCAAACTGGTTGAGGGCGAAAAGAGTCAAACAGATAGCGGTGCTAACAAGCGTGAAAGTCAAACTGTTTTCATATCCACACCGCTCTTTCCCTCTCCCGAGTCTCACTTTAGTCGCGTTAACTGCCCGCTGAGAGGCGCGCGTTTGATATTCCATCAAAGCGAGCTATTGTCAGGTGCCATTTCCGCTAACAGCTCGCTACGACGGCAGAGGTGTACCGCGTACGAAAATAGCGTGCTAACGCTCCAAATTGATTTGCTTTTTAATTGCGAGGCAGCTGCGTTCGGGCGGAAATTGGTGGAGGTGTGGAGGCGAGGTGCGCTCGAGTTGAGCGCATCAATCATTTTAATTTTAATGTAAGCTGGAAGGAACCGTTGAGCTGTGTAGCTCTTAATAACAGTTGTCCACCAGGCAAGGGCAAGCAGGTTCCAACATCTCAGAGCACCGGGGGCAATTTTGTCAGGACAAATTAAGCTAGGCGGCGTTACTTTGGGCTGTGAGAGCTGCCTCGGACAGGACCTTCTTTTCTGTGAGGCGCGGATGTTACCACTGCATGGACACCCTGCAAGCCTCATCAATAGGTATTCAACTCCCTATAGCAATTAAGGGGCGGCATCATCGCTTTTATACAGAGAGGGCAAAAACAAAGACAAAGATCCCTCGTATAGCCTGAACAGACTGTAGGAGCAAGTGCCGTTAGCGAGCACCTATGAATGTCGACACGGCACACAAAAGGGTGGGTGACCAGCACCACGCCCGGCCGCCTTTGTCTCCCTAGTGGCGATGTTTACACACCGCACTAGGTACTCATTTGAGGCTGAGTCGACCTAGGGGAGGCCCAGGACCGGTTTCCAGAAAATCATCACTGGTGTTGGCCGTGAGCGGGATTCGAACTCGGATCGCCAGATTCGTAGCCCAGCACAGCGCCAACCACTGGGCCACCGCTCCCCACTACAGAGAGGAGCAGCAGCTCAACGACAGGCTTTGCTGACCGCGAGAGTATCCATCGGTGCCGTTCAAATACGCGCGGCTGTACAATAATAACCGTGTTCCGGTCGAGTTCCCCCGTTCCTATAAATCCCGGGCCGTGCCCTTGGAGGGGCAGCCGCCTATCTTCAGTGGGGGGCGAGCATCCGACAATAACCTCCTCTCTCTCCCTAACGCGGGAGCCACTCATCAAGGTAGACGCGTTCACGTCGCGATCCCTGTCAAGTAATACTTGGTATTACGTGCAAATTCTACCAGACACTTCGAAGCCCAGGAGCTGAAAGACAACGATGTCCAGAAGCTCAACAGATGCCAAGAAGCCCCTCAGTCTGGAGTAAGAAGAGAGTCCACTGCCCGCCGCCTTTAAGGCCAGCACCGACTATTATATCTCTAAATGTTGAAGGGCTGTCTGCAACTAAAGAAGAACTTGTTGCGATGGAAAACTGTCGTATAACCATCACGATTCGAAGAATCGAATCGAATTCGAATCAAGCGCCAGCCCTCGTTTGTCCCAGCCGTGGTTTCACAAGATCACGGCTGTGCGAACGCTCCCTGCTTCGTGTGTGAAGCTGAACGGCCGGCTGCGGAGCGATGCGAAACCAGGATTGCCGGTGAGTCCGATCGAGAAGCTCCCCGCAGACTGTTGTAGATGTTTTGCCCAGAAGTGTCAGGTTTGTTGTTGTTGTTGTTGTTGCCCGTCGTGTCGGCTGTGATTATGGACTAATGGCGAAGCGGTTTGGATGGACGTTGCGTTTCAATATCACGGAGAGTTTGATGCCAATTTCTGGCCACGCGTCAACTGGCTATGCCCTCGAGAGGTTATGTTCTTGTATTACAAATGAAGGTTTTCGTTTAAGTTTGCGTTTGTTAAAACACCCGTTGACACCCCCCACCCCCACAGCCGCCCAGCAGGTTCAGTTTCTTTGCTTAACAAGTAGATAGATGAGCGTGTTGTTTTATGGATGTATATGCGCATGGGGCGGCACGGTGGTGTAGCGGGGCCACTTCCCACCAAGAAGGGCCTGGGTTCGATGCCCGGCTGGTCGGCCTTTCTGTGTGGAGTGTGCACGTTCTCCCCGTGTCCGCGTCGGTTTACGTTGGGTATTCCGGTTTCATTCCGGTCTAAAGCGATGCTGTTACCTGGCTTATATTTACCTGATAAAACAAATATTGCTCCCGGCGCCCTGCGATAGACTGGCGTCCTATTGTGGATATATCCCTGCTTTGCACCCTGAATCTGCCGAGACAGGCCCCAGCCCCTTGCGACCCTGCCCAGGATAAAGCCGGTACCGATAACGATGACACGACTATTAATTCCATATAATTACCGATCGTCACAGCGACCCTGTACAGGATTAAGCGGTTTCTGAAAATGTATGGATGGATGAATTACCGATCGCTTCGTCTGCTCGACCTAGAGAGTGCTTGAGTTTTGTCAGTCGCGCGTACGGAGCCACACGTGGCGTCCAGATGCGAGCCCGTAACACGCGGGAAATCTATACGGGTTTTTAAATGGATCAACCCAGTGTCCTGTCACAGCCAGAGATGGTCGTGTGTGAGATCTGATCAGAGGCGCTGACCGCGACCAGATCTAACAATGAGATAGATATTTTTTTTCTGTCTACTCTCACGCCTTCGAAGCGTGATGGTTATATGACAGTTTCCCATTGCAACAAGTTCTTATTTAGTTGTAGACAGCCCTTCGACATTTAGAGATATACTAGTCAGTGCTGGCCTTAAAGGCGGCGGGCATTGGCCTCTCTTCTTGCTCCAGACTGAGGGGCTTCTAGGCATCTGTCGAGCTTCTGGACGTCGTTGTCTTTCAGCTCCTCGGCTTCGAAGTGTTTGCTAGAATTTGCAGGTAATGCCAAGTATTACTTGACAGGGATCGCGACGTGAACGCTTCTACCTTGATCCCCCACAACCCTAATTGCGAGTGAGTGACAGGGCAGCTGACGTGCAGTGGCTCGATCTTCAAAGCTTTGTTCACAAACCCGGGAAGCCCTCAAAGAGAGCGCTACCGCGTGTGCGGAGTGTGCCGTGCGGCACGGGCCTGCACGTGGCCCGTGTCTCTCGTTTGTTGATGGCCCAACGCTGGGCACAACATATTTGTTTTGAAAACTCGCCATTGTGATTATCATTAATTCATTCACTGTCAGAAACTAAAACCTATGCGGATACGGGGAGAACGTGTCAAACTCCACACGGAAAGGCACCCGAGTCGGAAATCGAACCTGGGCTCCCCCTCTTACTGTGAGGTGGCAGCGCTACTCACTGAGCCACTTTGCCCTGGGACTAGAATAGTATGTTAATTGTGCATGAATGATAATAATAATAATAATTCCATGTACTTTTTTTTACATTAATGCATTTCACGGTGGGAGATTAAAGTGTCAATCACGTGGTTAGGCTTCTAAGGCCGGGAGAAAGCTTTTTAAAATGTTTCGCCATCGCAACACTCAGCGATTCCTGCTGTGCACACTTCTCTGCCATTGCAGGACCTCAAACAGTTTTTTTCAATACAGAAATTTGAAATGAAATCTCAAATTAACTCGCATAGTCCTCGAATTTATGCACACACAGGGAAATGCAGCTCTACGCATAAATCTGGTGGGGATACATTAGACTTCAGGCTAAAGAGTTCTTCCTGTCTTTGATGAAGCGTTAGGGGACTCTGCTAGTCCATATTCAGATTGTTTCGGGGCGAAAAATAACAACTCCGAAATTGCAGCCTCGCATAGCGCTCGAATGAAAACCGGGCATAATTACGACATTCTCCCTTTTTCCATATGCTTTATTTCTATTACATTTCCCGTCCGCTCATAAAGCGCGCTCGTGAAGTTTGGAGATTGTTTAAACCGCGTGGCTCAGTAGAAATCTCTCTCCGACATGTCTCCGCCGCTCGGAGACATGCCGCCGCGGGGAAATTCAAATGTGAAGTTTCTCAACCGGTGTCTGAATCGACGCGTTCCCTCTGATCTCCACATCCCCAAAATAACCTCACGGCACAGAACACTGGACGGCTCTGCTGTTGGGACACATTGGACGGCGTCAAAATTATCTTTCGAGCGAAGGAGATAAAGTCACAGCGAGGACCGTACCTAATGCGGGTGCCGCTGACATTTGCTACAAACTTGATCGCTCACCTCGCACAGATCCACTCAAGAACTGAAACACTGCGTCCGTCTTTAACACCTTTGCGAGTCGTTGCACGCCGAGAGCGATTGGTTCAGAGGCAACTGGTATTTCGATTGAACCGTATATCCAGAGGACAGCTTCACGATTCCCACTTCGCATAATATTAATTTCCCCTCTTTGCTGTACTTCTCAGAGTGTATGAAATGAGAATTTCACTCGAACGCAATAACTATGGCAAACACTGAGGCGTGCCCATAGGTTATTAAAACACGGAGGCAGACGCTTAATTTGTGGGGAAGTGAGGCAATGCTTTCCATGGGCTAAGTGAATTTCTCAAAAGTTTACTCGGAATTTTGGGGTGGTGGGGGGCACGGTGTATCGGGGGGCCACTCCAGAAGATTACGGAGGCGCGTTTCCCACATCCAAACCACTGCGTTCCACGTGAATGACGGCTTACTTCAGCTGATCTCTGTTGATCTGTTACCGTCAAGAGTGGAAAGTAACAAAGTGCGTAAAGTTTGAACATGGTAGCTGAACATGGCGATAGATGTTTGTTATTACAGCAGAAAATACCCAGTGAGCCTGCAAGCTCAGTATGCGGGATTGCTGCGATACATCCATCCATCCATCTATTTTCTGAAACCGCTTAATCTCGTACAGGGTCGCGGTCAGTTGGAACCTATCCTAGCAGACACAGGGGGCAAGGCAGGGCTACACCTGCTTTATAAGAAGATTGCAAGATGCCATTTTATCTGACACGGGACTTTACGTCGTAACGCACTCGAGACAGGAGGTACTACCTCGCCAACTCAATCGCTTCACAAGAGACAGAACGGCGCTCGCTTCATCCGCCGGCCATATTAACCACTTGTTTGATTACAAAAAATCCGCTTACGTTTTTATTACTGGTCCAAATAATTGCAAGCCGCTCTAAACAGGACAACACATTTACCAAATCAGCATTGCCGCCCTGCAGAGGCTGCACGCTTAGAACGACGGACTCTGGGCGATAATAGCTCTGCTTGTTTATGAGAATTACATTTTAACGTGATGCTCATTTGACACGAAGGTGTTTTTTTTTAATTCGTTACTGCTGCCAAAAAAAAACGACCAAGAAACGCGATGTTCGACTCTGTTTCGCACTCCCACGCGCAGCGGTGGTGTAACGGGATTGCCGGAGTCACGCTGTCGACATTGTCAAATTCCAATTCTTGGCACCGCATGTTTTTATTCACGTGGAAATGAATTACATTTTCAGCCATTCATTGTTGTAATGGTAGAAATGGTGAGGGGGGGAGGTGATTTTTTCCCCCCTCGGCCACCAGCCACCCCGCAGCATCGTTTATAAAAAACAATAGCAAACTATTAGTTAAAATTGTCATTACTTAAAATAAATATAATTTTACCAAAGATTACGCGGACCATACGTTTAGTCTTATCGTTCTAACCCATGGCAAACGAATGAGAATGAAGCAATAACGGCACTTGGGCACTCCGTTGTTCCCGAACAAAAGACTATCCCACATTTACAGTTTTCTCGGAGATTAAGCAACAACAAAAACAAAACGCCAACGTGAAGAAATTTCCTGAAATCGGCCAACGTTCGGTTAACGCTTCAAACAATGTGCGGCACAATTTTGTCAACATAAACGCCTGCTGACACCGATCGTTTTCCCCGCTGACACCGATCGTGTTCCCCGCTGCGGCGAATTAAAACAATATACAGAGCTGGAACGTCTCATTTTCGAACGTGGCGCGTGTTTCAAATTAAACATTCATGCTTAATTCATCGTTGTAGTGGCAGTAAGCGGGGATAATCGATCACTCGCGCTGTGCCCCAAGCGAAAGTAATACTTGTACGTTGTTATCGACCTATCCTAATGCTGCACGTGGCAGTATTTGTCTTTGTAAATGGCTTCAAGCGCATTAAACATGCAAACTAGCAAACCGGAGGGAAGAAATACTCCTATGCACGTTCTCGTTTGGCCGTTTGTGGAAACCTGAATGTGTGTCATAACCTGAATTTGTGTCATATCCAACAGTGCGATTTGGGTCAGGAGGATTATAAAACTTGCTTAAAAGGATTTGTGACATAGGATAACTTTGCAGTTCACACGTGTGTACGTAACTATGGGAACCTTTTTTCTGAAAACTACAAAACATGAAGCCCGACGATGCCTCCAATGTGGGAGGTGAAAGGTCGCGAAGGACAGAGTAGGAACACTGGACATGGCTAGCTCGAAAGAACAGCTATGAAGAGCAATTCATATCTGTGACCTGTCAGCGAGCCTTTGACACTTCGCGTGGCCTCAAGTTGCGCCTGGCACAAACACCGTGGTGATGTCACCCCCACTTGGTGGCGAACGCCGGTCGTTCTTGTGCATGCACATTTCTCTGCACGGCTAAATCTCCCAAACAAAACAGAAAACTATCATTTGTCAATAACATTGGGGCCTTTAAAGAATACATATTATAGGTGACGTTTTGGACAAAGGCCCTTCTTCCTAGAGCATAGACAGACCAGAGAGATAGTGTGGATAAGAGTTAGAGCCTCCTGTAACGGACTGGATTGCCAGCTTGCTATTTAAATTCAACACGAGTGTTATATGTCAGAAACATTACATTTAATAGAGAATAAAATAAAATCAAAACGCCATAGGAGAGGGAAATTGAAATTTATATTTGCACAACATATTGTCAAAACTAACCGTATTGCAATGACCATTTTAGTTCAACTGAGGTAAGTCAAATCACGGAAAATTATTATTTTTTGCCACCAAGCTATTACGGATAATATTTCTCGATTAATAATAAATGCGAGACCACATGACCCCACCACTCAAATCCTCCCACAGGCTCCCATTATCGCACGTCAATTTACAAATCACGTTCACTGTCGTCAAGCCCCTGCATGGAGACGCTCCTGCCTATCGCTGGTGTGTCATCGCACGCCACTGCCGCATACTCGCTGCTGTTTCAGCAAACAAGGCTTTCCGTCAGAGAGCCCCCGGTCAAACCCTCGCTCTGGAGGCAGTCGCTCCTCCTCCTGTGCTGCTCCCAAAAGCTCTAACTCTTTTCCCCCAGATAAATGTGAGGATTTCTCTTTTCGAATTCGATTCGATTCTTCTAAGCGTGATTGCTACATGACATTTTCCCATTGCAACAAGTTCTTCTTTAGTTGCAGATAGCCCTTCAACATTTAGAGATATAATAGTCAGTGCTGGCCTTCAAGGCGAGCATTGGCCTCTCTTCTTGCTCCAGACTGAGGGGCTTCTGGCATCTGTTGAGCTTCTGGACATCGTTGTCTTGCAGCTCGGCTTCGAAGTGTTTGGAAGAATTTGCAGGTAATACCAAGTATTCCTTGACAGGGATCGCGACGTGAACGCTTCTACCTTGATCCCCAGAATTTCTCTTAGTAACTGGAGGAATAATCAGGCTAGTTTCCAGCGTGAGGAGGTGAAACGTCAGAAAGGAGAGAGGAGGAACGCTCGACAAGTCTATCCTGAAAGAACAGCTATGGAGAGCAATTATCATACATCGAGCCGTGAAAACCTACATTACTACCCAGATAATGGTACTGTCGGCTCCCCGTCATGGTAAAGATTTCCCTCCGTCCATGACTGGATTAACTGTCACTCTTAAATATAAAAACGCACGCTCGTTCTGTCCGGCATTTTGAGATGCGGTTCCATTTCGATGCCCTATAAATCCAGATTGTATTGCAATATTTTATGAAAATAAATAACACGCTATAAATGGCGCAACAATTTACTGTACAGATGTGCGGGGCAAGCTCGGTCATTCCGGTCACTTCGATTAATCGGAAATAACCTGCTCTTGGTGTATTAATGTTCCCGTAATGTTCATTTTTGTATTTGTGGGACTGAAGCAAATAGGAAAATGAGTGTGCTTTATTAATTATAAAAAAAAACGAATACAAGGAGATAATTGTTTCGTGTAAAATTATCGTAATAATTTTTTTGGTGAAAGGTTATTTTCTGATTTTTTTAATGCGCACGGCCAGATTTGCTCATTAGGGAGCCTGTAATGTATCGTTTACATATTTTCCGCCTTGCTTACATGCGCGCTCGTTCAATCCTTAATGCCCCCTGACTGTCAAACTAGCCAAACGCTGCGAAACGCAAACGGTTTGACCATACGTTTTATTGGAGCCAATTAGTGGCAGATGCGCGCGTTACAAATTATGTGAGGAGCAAACAGCCATTAGTGTGTAAGTGGCAATGTGGGAGTTACAGAAAGACTCGGAGGACATCAAGTCAGTTCATTGTCTTTTGTACGATTTTTGCGAGCGTTTTTAGCAACTACCTCCTTGCAGAGTAATTGAAACTCCAGAGCCTGTAACTCCTAATGTTGTCTCTACTCGTGTGCAACAAGGAACCACTCAAAATCTGTGCCTGATTAGAGTACAAATTGCAGTTTGGTGGGGTTTATTTTTTTTACGGTCAAACTAAACAACCGCACAGTGCCCTCTGAAGCCCATGTTGCCACGCGCGCTTCTACAAATCCAGAAGGGTCTGGAAAACCGGTTTTGCAAATATGTGGGCTAAGGTAAATTCGCGAATGGGAAAGATGCGGTTGGCGAGGTTTTCCTTTTTTAAACACCGCATCATTCGGTTTTTCATTAAAATAAAAAACCTTATGGCAAAAACATCCTTTTGCTCGGTGCGATTGATGATGAAGGCTCATCTACAGAGTATGGAAGAGTTGGCCAAAATACCCTCCAGTCTAGGGTGAAATTAACTTATATTTCTTAGCAGTACGGCTATATCGCAATCCCCTTCCTACCTGCTCTGGACTGAATGTTTCAGCCACTTTCTTACCAGTACGCTGTTCCGGACCCCACTGGCTTACTTTTATCTCTGCCCCTCCAGTGGTTCCAAACCTTTTTCTGGACCGACAGATCACCACTGTCAACCCTCAAGAAAGATTTCTGAGGCACGCTGTTCATCCCTGTAAGTTGTTTTTTTTTTACTTTTAACCGCGATAGCTTGACATTTTTACAACTTCGGCTGGGGCGCAGCGTAAGGCCTGAGTAGCTCTCCGTACGGGAGCAGCCTGACACTTTCCTGGGATGATGGCACCGTGGCTGCCGTGCCCCATGGATCTGCCGCCGCTTCTTCCCTGGGGTCACCTTCACCCGGAGTCCAGCACCACGCCCGGCCGCCTTTGTCTCCCTAGTGGCGATATTTTACATCATCGCACCAGATACTCATTTGAGGCTGCGTCGACCTTCGGAGGTCCAGGAGCAGTTCAGAAAACCGTCACTGGTGTTGGCCGTGATCAGGAACCGAACTCGGGTCACGGGCGTCGTAGCGCAGCGCATTAACCATTGAGCCACCGTTCACCGAGACCCACACGTGGAGACTCACGATTGCTCGCGATGCATTTGCTGATTGTGCGAGCATAGGTCTGGATTACAGAGCTCGGAGGAGTGGGGCTGTGGTGCAGGACGAAATATGAGTGCCCTGTGTGTGTATCACTGACCTTGCCGAACGGTTGAAATTACCATTTACGGCCAAAGTAATGATTCTCCTTTGCCATCAACACGAAAGCTTTTAAGATAATTTTGTTCCGCGCGTTATTGAACTAAACTGGATTCTCGCACGCACACGGAATATGGAATCTAAATAGTGATTGAATAAACATGTTGCTTTTCTCACACGTAAATTACGCTTTTTGTTTTTTGTTTTCCAGTTGCCAAATGCTCGCACGAGTGACGACACACGCTGGTAGTTCTTGAAAAACCTGCGTCACTTGTGGCTAATTGTTTACAGTTGGGCATGCTCAATCCACTGCTGGATTACGGTTTATAATTACGACGTGCATCTGGCATCATACATTGCTAACACTCTACCTACCTCTAAGTAAACAGCTCATCAATCAAACCGAACTGTTTATTGTATGCGGTGCCATAACATATTTGCACGCACACTCACACAAGGTCGCACATGTTATCATTAGCTATTATTATTATCATCATCATCATCAGCAGCAGCACTGGTCAATCCACTGCTGGATGAAGGCCTCCTCAAGCCATGTCCGTCGTTCCCGGTCCTCCAATCTTTATATAATCGATATGCAATGGATCAAGTGCTTTTACGTATTCACGTATGTATCTCCGCACGGAGGGAACCGGGTTCGAATACTTCATAAGGGGACATTTTTAAATGCACGGCACCAAGGCTTTTAGGTATTCATTCAACTTTCATGTCCACTTACTGATTTCTCATTTGAAAGTTCAGAGAGGCAGCAATATTCCCAGAAGGACATCGGGAGGAAATCAAGGTCAAATCAAGCCACGTCAGCGGAAAACGTCTTTGCCAAGGGACTCAGAAGACCGTGTTACGCCCGTGGAAAAAGATCTCCCGCAGGAGGGGTATTCTGCTGGTGTATATACTCGCTCTCGGCGGCAGCAGCACGAGAGCTGATTTCACCGCTCCATCTCGTCGGCCCGGCATCGAGCCTAACCGTGGAGTCAATTCAATTCGACTTTATTTGTCAACTCTACCATATGCACAGGACATACCGAGGATCAAAAGTCTTCCCGTCATTGTCGTTGTCATCTCGCCAGCACACCTCGTGCGACCGTGGGCTGTGCGTGGCCGACAGGTGACGTCGCTTGCGTCCTGCCAGGGAGGATCCGCACTAACGCGACCCCCTCCCAATGTCACAACACAACGGCAAGAGAGGAGCTGCAGTCCCCCTCTCCTCCCTATGCTCGCTCGTCTCAGCGGGAGGCTGATGGAATGCAGCGGGGGTGAGATTTCTGCCATGCCTGCTTACCATTATATATATAAAAAAAAAAATTAAACACGATCGGTAAGGGACCCTTTGTCTATCGGGGTCGATGTGGTTTTTGTGTGTGGAGAGAGAGAGAGCCAACAGCACCTTTTCGTGTTTCGATGTTTATTTTACGGTTCATTCCGCTTTTCCGTTTCGCATTTCAGGTTGACGCGCGTTCACAACAGTGCCTTCCTCCGCCGTTTTATGAGCGGAGCATCATCGCGGGCCCCCCTCCCGAGCGCCGCTGCGTTATTACGAGCTCGTGAAACGAAGACGAGAGCTAATGCCGGGAGGTCGGCGGCTGATTTAGACTCCGAAGGGCAGTGGTTGCCATCAGCAGTGTGATCACTGTCTCGCGCGCGGTGATTACGACGGGATGTTGAGCTGGAAAATTGTGCCATTAAACATCTAGATTGGAGCGATGGAACAACGGCCAGAATACTGCTGCCGTTTCGCTTGCCACGGTCCGTGCCGTGTCCCGAGTGCGTTGCTCGGCTCACCCCGTTGCCTATTACCATCGACGATTTTCTGAACCGGTCCCGAGCCTCCCCTAGGTCGACTCGATCTCAAATCAGTACGTGGTGCGGTGTGATGTCCGACGTTTTGGTCCGCATGCTGGGAAGCTTCTTCAGGGAATGAACATTGTGCCGAACAAGAAACTGGACGAATAACGAAGAGATATACAACATTACGGTCGTCGCTTGTTTTACGGAAGGGTTACGGTTCCTTAAGATCTTTCCGTTAAGTGAATTTCCGTATGTAGAATGTCATTATCCAAACGCATGGTAGCATTTTAAAGGTACAGCAAGGCATGTTTTCGAGATGAAAAATTTCGTCGAATTTTACTCCCGTATATCGAAATGTAGTACCTATTTACTCATTTCGAATTTCCATACATGGAGTTTCTGTATATCTGGGGGATGTCTGTACTGCTAAAAATAGTAGAATTTCCTGGCTGGCTGCTTGCTGGGCTCTGTCCAACCCAACGGTAACTCTATTGTGAGTGGCTGATATGGGAAATTACTGGCGAAACCCCCTGCCTTGCGCCCTGTGTCTGCCGGGATAGGCTCCGGCTCACCGCGACCCTGTATCGGATTAAGCGGTTTCTGAAAATGGATGGATGGATGGATATTTTATTATTTTGGTTGCTCTTCAGAGCTGTTCTTTCGGGATAGCCGTGTCGAGAGATCTCCCGCTCTCCCTCGTGACGTTTTGCCTGCCACGTTGGAAGCATCTACTTAAAAAATCTGATCAGGAGGATTGTGAGGACAGTACAAATAAGACGACCGTCTCTTGCCTTCCGTTGCAGAGTAACGGCTGCGTCTCTCCTCGTGCTATAATTGTGCCTATGGCCCACCTATGTCCCATAGATTTCATAAAAAAATAATTTCATTTTAATCACATTAAGTTTAATTCGTAATAATTGCACTGGGGAAATGTGTTTTATCGTACGTAAATTAAACGGTGCAAATATTAAAAAGCGACCTGCACAGTGTTAGATGCATTTTTATTAATGTAACTACAAAGAGTTTTGAGTGGCTTTTATATCCTAAAGCATTTATAGAATGGAGATGATTTTTTTTTTTACAATGGAAAAAGCGAACGTAATTAAGGTGCTGTTTGATTGTGATTTAAGAACACGATATTAAACTAGCTGGGAGGCACAGTGGCACAGTGTTTAGCACTGCTGCCTCACAGCCAGAATGTCCTGGGTTCAGTTTCCGGCTTGGGTGCCTTTCTGTGTGGAGTTCGCATGTTCTCCCCGTGTCTGCGTGGGTTGTCGCTGGGTACTCCAGTTTCCTCTCACCGTCCATGTTTATAGGCAATGTATGGTTCACATGAGCCTTGGGAGAGTGCAGTGCAAATGCTATACTTACTATAGTAAAATATTTATTCATGAATAGCTTTTCTCGTCCGTTAAACGAAAATTCGTTGGCCAACGCTTCGTTAAAAAGAGGTATGCCTGTACATCATAATCACGTTTAATAATGCATCGTGATTTCTTAAAACTTATTTTTATCCACACAGCTTGAGAGAAACTCACCAGCGCTTACTCTGTCGCCTTTCCGCAGGCTGACGGGGAATTGATCGCACGGCGTAGCGGGTGCTTGGGTTCGTGAACGCTGTGGTGAGCTGTGAAAAGCGTTTCCTCTGTGGTGACACTCACCACTCACTCTGACACCCGCTACTCCCGAGTGAGTAACGAGACTGATTGTAAATTAAAGTCTTGGAAAAAAAATCACGCGAGCTGGCTTCTCATCGGCATAATGGTTGCTTCTTCAGTTTACACGAAGATGATGGCTTTTTCTTTCAAATGCTCCATCAACACGTTTTTAGCTTGATGTAGGAGCAATTAATGACAGAGAAAATGCTATTACCCTAAGAGCCGGAGTGATTAGAGCTAACCTTAGTTGCTATTAGTGCACCGAGTAATGGCCATTTTCAGAGAAATCCTATCATGAAAGGTTGACTATTGTGGTGAGGAGCATTTAATGTTCCGGGGAGGCATTCGACGAGGATTAAAATGACACTTCACATCCAGGTTAAACCGCGAGAGTCAAACACAGCCGTAAAGACGGCAAACGTGGCACCTCTGGGATTATTAACGTCATTCACGAGCGACAAATTCGACCGAAAAAAAACCCGCGCGGCGACCCGAGTTGAATTGAAACACAGCACGGTAAATTGCCTGAGCGTCGGTAATCAAATAGTTAAAATGTTGACTTCATTAGGTGACTGTGACGATGATGAAGCGGCGTGCTGAGGTGCCGTATTTAGCCCGAGAGGGGGGGGGGCCGAGTCCCGAAACATCTGACGAGTGGGCTGCCCGCCCCCGCCGCGGATCGCCAGCTGCTTCTCGAGGAGCACGCCATCATCGTCTTTGGGCAATCGCGGCAGCGGGGAAACACGGGGGAAGCAAGCACGGGGCTGGCTCGCGCGGCAGATTCAGCCCCTCTCACCTGTGCGAGACACTCGCCCTGGCTGTGTAATAATTAATACTAATTTATTACGTTTATACGGCAGCGCCTTTCACCCGAAGGTCCCGAGACGCTGCAGGAGAGCGCAGAGGAGGAGGGGAGGCGGTGGGAAAGCAGCCGTGCGGTCAACCGGCGCCAACCCCGGCCGACGCTGCACGCCATGTATGATGATGCTATCGGTCAATTAATGAGCGTGGTGTTGGTGTTGTTGTTGTGGGAGGAAACCGGAGAACCTGGAAGAAACCCACGCAGAACAGGGTCTATTTGGTGTTTTAAGAACGTAACACTTGTATTATTGCCGGAAAGGGTAACAACTTGTATCTATTTACATAATAATAATAATTATTATTATCTATTTACATCATAGGTGTGGCTAATCACAACACCGCTAATTCCAGCGCATTGCACATGGCTGTGCTGATGTCATCACGCCACGTTTAAGTCTCCTGCATCGGTTCTCACAGTCAGCCCATGCGCAATTAGAGCAGCGGGCAACATCGTATTTACTGACATAATAATCCCTTAAACAAATTTTCAGACTCGACTAGGAGCTCAATAATTACCTTTGATATCAGTTACTACGGGGCGGCACGGTGGCCCCGTGAGCAGCGCTGCCGCCTCGCAGCGACAAATATCCACGTTTGAATCCCGACAAATATCCACGTTTGAATCCCGACAAATATCCACGTTTGAATCCCGACAAATATCCACGTTTGAATCCCGGCTCGGTGGCTTTCTGTGTTTTCCGCGTTCATGCTTCCAATACCAATTCTCGCCGGTGTTACGCGTGACTAGGAATTTAACTTCAGACACTGGGATAATCGGGTGTTCCAATAACCTGGACGCCACTGCTGCCCACAGGACCCACATTCTCCACCGTTAATGTCAACTTTTGCAGACGCTTGGTCCGTTTATCAGCCGTTCGAGGCCCGCAGGCTATTTCCACACTCCCTTAAGGCTGGCTAATCTGCGATAGAATGCTTTATTCTTCTGGCGAGGTGAGGTTTTTTTTTAGTTGTAAACACTGCCCTGTAGCATATTTTTCAGCGCCAGGTGTGGGGAAGTTTACAAGGCAATTACCAAGTTGTGTGCCGTGTCTAAACAAAGTGAAGTTCAAAAATATGTTTTGGGTCTCTATTCTGGCTGTGCAGGATATTTTTTACAAGAGTGTTTAATGACGCGCAAGTGCCTCCGAATCCGTCGCTCGTTTCGGACAACCGCAGAACTCGCGCGCGTTGTAAATTGTATCAGTGTTCTTAAAAGCAGCGGTAATGATTTGAATGCATTAACATGAGTGAAATGCACACTGTATTGATGTAGGTTTCCATGGCTCTCTGCATGAGAATTGCTATCCCGAGCTGTTCGTTCGTGATTGCTGATTATTCGGCTATTCTTAAAATACACACTTTTCAATTAACACATATGATTAGACGGCCAAGGTTATTTGGAAAGATCTACATGATGGTGAAGTATGCTGTTAAATGGAAAACTATGTTATAAAAATGCTGTAATGGTTTTTCAAAATTATTGTCAGTTAATTGGTAGCCTGATGTTTACGTTGAACAACTCTTATATCACAACTTCACGCGGCCAGGCTCAGTTAAATGATAAACCACGACTAATCCCACCGTCAACGCGGCGACCGAACATCGATCAACAAATATGAAGGTCGCCATAACATTAACTCAAATCGTCGTTCGTTGTGTTGATAACCGGTAACTGGTAACTTGGAAGTTTTCCGTTTTACCCCACCACCCCCGCCCCCCCGGTGGTGAACGCCTCCAAAACTCTGGGAACTTAGTGCGGCGGACACACAGGTGTGACGCGGTGATCTTCTTCTTTGCGATTCTTCGAAGCACGATGGTCAGCCTCTGGACATCGTTGTCTTTCAGCTCGGCCTCGAAGTGTTTGGTAGAATTCGCAGGCAACACCGAGTATTACCTGACAGGGATCGCGACGTGAACGCTTCTACCTTGACCCCCGACGCGGTGATGACGATGGGTGTTTTTGTTTGATTCAAACGTAAGGTTCAAATGTTAAATCTCTCGAACGTCCGTTTTTTGGAAATGGTATGAAAGGACAAAATATGACGTTTCAAATCAGTCCAGCATTTAGATCGGTTCAGGATGATGTTAATAGTCCATCCATCCATCCATTTTCTAAACCGCTTGTCCTGGTGAGGGTCGCGGTGGCAGCAGTCCAAGTGGAGTGGACCAGACATCCCTTTCCTCGGCAACAGATTCCAGCTCTTCCTGGGGGGATTCCCAGGCGTTAATAGTACCTTACAAATTGAAATGATGTCAGATCTGTGCCTGCTCATTTGTTGCGCCAGCTGGACAGTCGCCTCATCGTGTCTTCTCCACCTGAATCAGAGTGGACAGACTTGTTTGGATATCATTTACTTATGCAAATCCTGTGCAATTTTCACGGCAATTTTTATTCACTAAATGGAAGCAATCATCATCATTTCTAGCCACTTAATCCTGTACAGGGCCGAGGAAAGGGGGGGGCAGGGTGAGCGGGGGG
>JAZEWU010000018.1:8294274-8311606 GCA_036362915.1 Geotria australis | reverse complement strand
TATTATCTATGGGTATTTTTTTGCCAGGGTAAAACCTTTTGACATCACCAATTACTCGACTTCAAGTTTTAAACGGCTACTATTTTTTAGGCCGAAACCGCTTAATCCTGTACAGGGTTGTGGTGAACCGGAGCCTATCTCGGCAGACACTGGGCGCAAGGCAGGGCTAGACCCAGGATAGGACGCCAGTCCGTCACAGGGCACCTCGGGCGATTTGGTCCGCAGGCGAGTTAACCGATGATGAAGCATGTCTTTGGACTGTGGGAGGAAACTGGAGTGACCGGCGAAAACCCACCGCGGACACGGGGAGAATGATTTGTTATCATGGTTATTTCTTGGATGGGTGCCGACCGGGGCTTGCCAGGTGTTGTATGAGCGGGGTCGCCAGGTGGCCAGTGGGTGGCACTGTTGAGTTGCCACCACTGTGCGATGCAACGTGGAATTTCTCCAGATCCTTTGCTTTCGTTCCACATGAATCCAACAATCATTAATGGCAGTGGACAAACAACTCAACGCAGGGCCCTCCTGGAAACAACACACACGTGTTCATCTCCATCAGAACACGTGTTCAGACACCGTGCTGCTCTCCTAGGCATATAATTGGCGCTATTATGAAATCCCTCTATTCGCCCATTACTTACATGATATAAATATAGATAATACTGTACCCTTTACAGTTCGGCGCTTGCGGTAAGATGCATTTCACAATCGCAAACTTGCGAGTTCAAATCCCGTTTGTGGGGGGTTGACTCTCCAGCCCATCAACCCGTCGGGGTCGATAAAATGAATACTGGTTAGTGGTGGAAGTCAACAGTGGTTGTCCTATTGACATTACTCATCCTTGCCATGTGAATGCGGAATTTCCACCCCCCGGTAAACAGAAGGCAAACGAAGCTAATCGTTCCATCATTCCAGCACCCCGATGCTCATTTGAGCAGGAAATAACGGGACTTCGCCTAAACGTCTAACATATGTGCTCCCTTGTAGCAAAAAAAATGCAACATTTTAATCAGCGTTATAGCACGTGGTGGAATTTCGCAGAATTATCCCGGCGACAGGGCTTGAGTCGCTGGCGTGAATGTCACCGTGTAAAGAGCTCCGGCTATAAGGACTGTCGTCACGCAACATCACACGCGCGCGGGTTGTGTGTGTGTGTGAGATCACGTGGGAGTTGGGGGTGCGATGGCCCAGTGGTGGCCTCGGCGGCTACCGCGCTGGGCTACAAAGCCTGGCTTCGACCCGAGTTCGAATCCCGCTCACGGCCACCAACACCAGTGACGATTTTCTGAACCGGTCCCGGGGCCTCCCCTAGGTCGACTCAGCCTCAAAAATTTGCACCCCAGTGCGGTGCGTAAAACATCGCCACTAGGGAGACAAAGGCGGACCGGGCGCGGTGCTGGTCACCCACCGCCTCGTGCGCCGTGTCGACCTTCATAGGCGCTAACTCGCTAACGGGCACTTGACCATTACCAGTCCAGGCTATACGGGGGATCTTTGTCTTTGAGATCACGTGGGATCCCATCTCATGCAGCTCCCCCACACGGGCGAGTGGAGGAGCGAGGGGGAAGATATCGGGGAGAGGCGGGGAGAGAGGAGGGCAGAGGGGGGTAAGAGACGACACACGCTCACAACAGCAGAGGCACCCAACCGCGCTTCTGCTGCTAGCGGCACCACGCTTCTCCATCCTCCCTCGTGGCGAGCAACACGAACGTAACGCGGCGCTGCTGCTGCCTCCGTTCGTCCCGCACACCCAGACAACGGTTGCTCCGTCCTCGCTCGCAGCCCCCACTCAAGCGAGCGCTCGCCGGAGAAGAAGGTAACACGCGTTTCGTACGCGAGCCATTTCGTCGTGTGTACTAATCTCACAACGCAACCGAGGCGCGCAGCGGACAACTAGACGTGCTCCGCTCGCCTGCATCACACGCACATACAGCACGCTCGTACGTACACACACACAGAGCCCTGCTGCCGTGCTGGGGTGTCATTCGATCTGGCGTGTGTGTGGTAGGTAATAGCGCGGCCGGCACACGGAGCCAAATCTTGACATTTCATTGTTCCCAGCGAGAGATGCGGAGCGCTGTGTACGCGCGGCCGTACAGAGAGCGCAGTGGTGACCGTGCCGCCGCGCGTCGCTCCGTGAGCCGAGTCGAGTCTCTCTCGCATCCTCCCCGTGTGCCATTTGTCTGCCTCTGTGCATGGAGCCCACGCTCTGTTACGGCTTTAGGGGGGATCTCTGTCTGTCCGTTTGTTTGCGTGTGATGGGGAGCGGTGGTGCGGCGGTTAGCGCGCTGCGCTACGAAACCCGGCGACCGGAGTTTGGCCGCTCACGGCCGCCAGACACTAGTGAGGGATTTGAACCGGTCTCGCCTTGGTAGACTCGGCCTCAAATGAGTAGCCGGTGCTGGCGTGCAAAGATTGTCACTCGGGGGACAAAGACGACCGGGCGTAGTGCTGGCCACCCACCCCTTAGTGTGCCGCGCCGCTTCCTCTTCATGGCAGCTCGCTGACAGCACTTGTGTCCCCAACAGTCTGTTTAATGGCGAACGTGGGGGGGGGATGATCTTTGTCGTTGTGCGTGTGATGAAGCGCGATCGAGTTCCAGCGCTAACCGTGTAATGTTGCTCACGCATCATTAGTAAACATGTTGCCTTGTGTTGCGAGCCCGTGAAAGATCTGTTTGTGTGTGTGTGTGGACCATACGGAGTAACTGCGTGCTAGGGACGCCTGTAGGAGTCCAGTACTCAACACCGTATAGTATATAACTTCACGGTATTGCCTATAGCAAGTACCGCACGGGTTTACTTACTTGTGTGCGCTTAACGGGTGCGAAGATTGTAGGTGGCGTTTTCTGCGTTGCTCCGTGTCGCACGCTCTCGAGCCGCACTTAGTGCAAACGATGCGCGTGTGACCACACCGCGAAGTGAATGGACCCGAGTTGGCGATAACCGAGCATTTCCACGATTGCGTTAAGTTAATAAACAATTCCCAGCCGCTTAATGCTTCCGCTGGATTCAGCCCCCTTTACCCACACCGTTGTGACCCACGCGCCGCGGGTGTTGTGGGTGTTGCGACACCCGCACTTTCGCAGAAACATGATTCCATCCCCCCCGCGTTTTCCTGCAACACCCGCGGCTGCGACGCGCCTGCCGTTGTCAGCCGCGGGAGTCGTTTAACCATACTTCACCCACGCTGGTCAGCAGTGGGGTTTGGTGAAAGGCGGGGCGGTTCCATCCATCCATTGCCAGAAACCGCTTAATCCTGTACAGGGTCGCGGTGAGCCGGAGCCTATCCCGGCACACGCAGGGCGCAAGGCAGGGCTAAAACCCAGGACGGGGGCAATTGTAAACGTGAATTGTTATCCGCGGCTATCTATCTATACACCTCGGCTGTAATGATCAATATTGGTCCTTTTTGTTCACGGCGGTTGAGTTGTGAATCAGTTTTCCCACCCAACAGGGAGCATCGGGTCATTGTCTCCTGCAAACGGCCGCTTTGCCTCCTCGACTACGGGGGGGTCACAATAATGACACAATAGCCGGCGCGGTGGCATTTTTCAAAGCCGTGCAGATCTCTCATGGCGAGAAGCACTGTTCGTAGCGACAGCACGGCTTGGCGTGGGGGTGACAATCTTGAAATGTTGAAATCCATCCATCTTCTAAACCGCTTGTCCTGGTGAGGGTCGCGGTGGCAGCAATGTTGAAATCTTGTAAATAAGGAAATTCATTCATGGTGTGTGTGTGTGTGCCCAGGTGCGGTTTGTCAAGAGACAGCAACGGGTATTCTAAAAGCAGGTTTTTAATACTCTCTGTTCCAGCACACCAACGCGATGTAGGTGGTCGTGAGCCCCCAATAACACGTTGGTGTTTTAGGGCCCTAAATCGTAGTGCCTGCAAGCTGCCGGACGCCGCTTCGCACGCACAGCCTTAAGGTCCGTGTAGCACAGTGTGGGCCGCCGATCTAAATCGCACGTGGATGGATGGGACTCCGTGATCGGAAGGAGTATACGGAAACACTGCTTGTTGGCAAGGGGAGGCAATGGAGGCCTAGTGTGTGACATTCGATTTAAAAGTCCAGTTGACGTTCACCACAAAGATAATATTGCAATATAATCCAATGCGTGACAGATTCAACAATCTCACAATACTTTTATACGTTCACCAGTTTAATACTTTGTCATTTACCTTTATCAGGTTGTTGTCTTACTACTGGTGTATATCTCTGTTGTAACGCGCTTAGCCCTCTCCGCTGGACAACTGTTACAAAGAGCCGCACAGCTCAACGGTTCCGTCCAGCTGACTGACTGGGTGTTTTCTGCGTGCGTAGCAGCGGCGGCGCCATTCGTGCCAAACGCATCTCACGATCTGCAGCACACGTGGGTGGTGCCCACGGAGTACATTGAGATGCTTTCAGCCAAATAATTAATGTCGATCAATGTGGGCGGAGACCACAGAGCGCCCGCAGACAGAATTGGAAACGAGGTACACCTGCTCACAGAGTCTGCCGTAGGCCGAGGCGGTGATTGCCACCGATGTGTTGAGTAAACCGGCGGAAGGGATGGCGTGGGGCTCAGATTTACAATCGGATGATACTGCCGGGGGCGGCACTGTGGTGGCATGGTGGGTAGAGCTGCCGCCTCACAGCAAGAAGGGCCCGGGTTCGAATCTCGGCTCGGGGTGCATTTCTGTGTGGAGTTTGCATGTTCTCTCCCCCGTGTCCGCGTGGGTTTTCGCCACCGGGCACTCCGGTCTCCTCCCACCGTCCGAAGACACGCTGCCAGGTTAATTGCCCAAGTTGCCCTGCGATGGACTGGCGTCCAATCCTGGGTATAGCCCTGCCTTGCGCCCTGTGTCTGCCGGGATAGTCTCCGGCTCACCGCGACCCTGTACAGGATTAAGCGGTTTCTGAAAATGGATGGATGATACTGCCGGAAGATCCCGAGTCGGTCAAAATAGTTGCTTTTCAAAGCTGTTCTTTCGGGATTTCTGGGTCACTGAGAGCTCCCAACCCTCCCTCTCCTTCGCGACGTTTCGCCTGCCATGTTGGAGGCATCCTCAGGCGTCCCGAGTTTCGAGTGTGTCTGAGAAGAGTATGAATTAGAATGACCACAGGGGGTGGAAAGGAAAACTGACCCCAGTGGGGGGTATGAGCCGAATGCTCACAGGAGCGTGGCAGAGGACTGGGGAAGACAACAATCACAGGAATTCGTGCAGAGCGGTAAACTGCTTTTTGACTTCAGAACAACGCAAGAGGGATACATATATATGGCACTACTGACTTACCCAGACACGGAACTCGGGGCACCTGAGAATGCCTCCAACGTTGGAGGCGAAACGTCGCAAAGGAGAGAGAGGGAGTGCTCAGTGACACGGCTATCCTGAAAGAGTAGCTTTGAAAAACAACAATAGTGGATCGGGCTGTGAAAATCTACATCAGTATAGAGAGTCAGTCAATCAGTTTGTATTTAAGTTGGAAGGAACCATTGAGCTATGTAGTCCTTTTAAAGAGGTGTCCAGCAGGGAGGGGTAAGCAAGTTACAACATCTCGGGGCACCTGGGGTAATTAAGTCAGGATAATAACCCTAGGCAGCATGTCGTTGGACTGTCGGAGCAAACCGGAGTACCTGGCGAAAACCCACGCGGACACGTGGAGAACATGCACACTCCACACAGAAAGGTTACCTGGGGCTGGGTTTGAACCCCGAACCTTCTTGCTGTGAGCTGGCAGCGATACTTACCGCACCACCGTGACGCCCATCGTGCTCTGTCGTTGTCGACATGTCGTTCTCTCTGCAGCTTTGTGCAGCGCTTTGTGACCCTCGGGTGAAAGGCGCTATATAAATGCTATTATTATTATTAACTGTCATCAAAGGTCGTTATTGAGCTCTTAATCCAAATTTGTTTATTGGATTATAATATCAGCAAATATGATTGCTATCGTTGTGTCGTAGCGCTTTATAGCTCTTTCAAGATAAGCTCTCGGTGTGTGGATGAGATGTCCATCGTTTCTGCCTCCGTATCTCATCACCATCGAGTTCCCTCTCCACACCCAGCGTTTCCAACACTCGGTCATCTGCTCGGTGTTTTGTCCATGATAGCCATCGAATCCATCTGTTGCACCGCATCGCTCGCGCATCCCTAGTGATTCTGTCTGTAGCACCGCATCGCCATGAGCGACACGGTGCAGTAGCGGTGAGTAGCGCTGCCGCCTCGCAGCAAGAAGTACCCGGGTTTGACTCCCGGCTCGGGTGCCCTTGTCTGGAGTGTGCGTGTTCTCCCCGTGTCCGCGTGGGTTTTCTCTTTCCGCAGTCCAAAGACACGCTGTCTAGGTTAAATCTCCTCACTAATTTGCCTCCGGTACCCTGAGACATTGTAACTTTTTTCCCTTCCCCACTGGACAACTGTTAAAAAAGAGCTACATAGCTCAACGGTGCCTTGCACCCTAAACAAGAACTGACCGACTGACTGCCTTTCATCTGCCGTTGCACATTTTTTTTTTATGGTCCAACCTTCATGTCAACGTGACACACATGTGTTGGGATCACTTTGATCTTGTTCCTAACCCCAAAGCCGAACTTTATCAGGGCGGCACCTTCCCAGCAAGAAGGTCCTGCCCAATGTGGTTCAATTTCTGCCTCGGGCGCCTTTCTACTCGCAGCTTGTTTGTTCTCCCCGTGTTCTGTGTGCGTTTCCTCCTACAATAAAAAAAACACCCGTTAATTGATTGGCCAAAAAATATATATAGGACGGGGAGTGTGTGGCGGGTTGGCCCAGGCTGATTGCGTGGCTGCCTCCTGCCCACCTCTCTGCGTTTTCCTGCAGTGCCTTTGGACCTCTGGTTGAAAGGCGTTGCTATATACCGGTAGTTGTCATACATTATTGTTATGATTCTGAACCACCCACTCGTTGATTTCTAAGCCGTGCCTTCCAACTGACATCGTAAGTCGTTTGTGAAATACTTTACAAGGGCGTATAGTGCAGAAGTAACGTCTGCGCCTCACTGAAAGAAAGTCAAGCCCGAGGCAATTCGACTCGCGCCTCGGACGCCTCTCTGCCATTCTACGTGGCGTTTGTGTGTTCTCCCCCCCTGTTCTGCGTGGGTTTCCTCCGCATTTTCCAGTTTCCTCCCACAGCCGGCGCCAAGCCCCGGCTGATTCCCCCCCCGTCTCTCTCTGCGGTTTCCGCACGCACGCCTCCGCATGCGTGCCCCTTCCACGACCAGGTTGCGGAATTTGTGCGGCACGTTTACTAGTTCCATTATTATTATGCAAGGCCATACTTCAGGGCGGCACGGTGGCATAGTGGGAAGCGCTGCCGTCTCACAGCAAGAAAATCCCGGGTTCGATTCTCGGCTCGGGGGGCCTTTCAGTGCGGAGTTTGCATGTTCTCCCCGTGTCCGCGTGGGTTTTCGCCACCGGGCACTCCGGTTTCCTCTCACCGTCCAAACACATGCTGCCAGGTTAACTGGCGCACTGACTACATTTCCCCAGGCGCCCTGCGATGGACTGGCGTCCCATCCTCGGTGTTCCCCTGCCTTGCGTTCTGTCTGCCGGGATAGGCTCCGGCTCGCCGCGACCCCGTAGAGGATTAAGCGGTTTCTGAAAATGGATGGATGGAAGACCATGCTTCTGAATGCAAATTGATTTTGGAGCTTGCATGTACGAGGGGATGGTCCTTACAGGCAGTTCCTGTTTCAGTGTATGGACATGGGCACATAGGCATGAGCATCTGTTCATGATACGCGGGGCATTCCCCGGCGCACACGCGTGAACACGACTGCCCGTGTGTGTGTGCGCTGGTGAGCCACGTGGGGTTTTGAGGAAGTCATAGGAGCTACAGCTAAACGGAGATTACAAGTGCATTGATATTTCCCTTAGTGGAGGCGCTCAAATATCTTGGGGTCTTGTTCACGAGTGATGGTAAGCGGGAATGTGAGGTTGGCCAGCGGATTGCAGCAGCGTCTGCAGTGATGCGGGCACTGTACCGGTCCGTTGTAGTGAAGCGAAAGCTTGGTCCTAGGACAAAGCACTCGGTTTACAGGTCAATCGATGTGCCTATCCTCACCTATGGTCATGAACTTTGGGTAATATGACCGAAAGAACGAGATCGCGGATACAAGCGGTAGAAACGAGGTTTATCCGCAGGGTTGCTGGGCTCACTCTTCGTGACAAGGTGAGGAGCGGTAGCGCTACTCTCTGTGCCACCGTGACGCCCATTAAACTTCTAATTCGTGAATGGCAAGCTTCTTATCAAAGAACAGTGTACGACAAGAACAACACAGACACGTGGACGTAGATCACTCGGCCCTTTCATGATTATGCTAAATCCATCGTAGGTGGTGTAAGACAATTAACGTGGAACATATGCGTAAATTATGGAAGCAGTTGTAGGAGCGGTGAGTGGGTTTTTTGATTGGTGCAGGAGGTGGGAGAGCAGGCGTGATGTGATGGCGGTTCACTTCGGGGTGCAGAGCGAATGCTCTACCTGCCCTCCGCCCCCCAACTCCCCCTCTCTTGCCGCCCCACACTCCGCACTCCCCAATGAGAGATGATGGTACACTTCAGAACTCGTGCGTAATGTCTTTGCTCTTGCGATAACGGCCCTTGTGGTGTACACAGATGTGCTGCATTAAATTGCCATCTTTTAAAAGGGCACTTGGGTCTAACACGCCACCACCTTACCATTGCTCCTTTAAACACTACAAGGCTTTAAAACACCGCGCTGCGTTGTCTTGCCACCTTCTCGACAGACACGGAGGATTCCCGATGAAGCCCTGTTGCTCTTCAAAGTGCTTCGTCGCAACGCGTTTGCATCGCAGCCCATGGAATAGGCCATGGAACAAGCCCACGCGCCTCCCCGTGTTCATTTGTTTAGATTCCCGGGGTGTGTATCGTTGTGGGGAGACAAAGGCGGCCGGGCGTGGTGCTAGCCACCAATTCCCCCTCTCGTGTGCCGTATCCGCCTTCATAGGTGCTCACTAACAGCACTTGCCCCTTACACTCCGTTAAGGCCGTACGGAGGATCTTTGCCTTTGTGTGTGGGTTGTGTGTGTGGGTTGTGTGTGTGGGTGCTGGGAAATGCGAGCGAGTGGAGGGGTTGAAACCCCAAAGCGAGGCACTGCTTTCTTTTGTCCCGGCGAGAAATGTTTAACGCAAAGCAGATGTTCGTTCCTCCCGGATATTTGCCGACAACTTCCAGGGATCGGCCGCGTAAAGCCGCGGCTCGTCGGAGGAGCCGGTGGTCTGGCTGCCGTCGCGTCTCCTCCCCGTGGCTTTGCCTCTCGCGTGTCCTCCGCGCGGCTAAGAACGCCGGGGCTCCTGCCAGTCGAGATGCTGAGGAAGCCGGAGTAGCGATGCCGCTCGAATTCGATTCTTCGAAGGGTGATGGTTATATAACAGTTGTTTCCTATTGCAACAAGTTCTTCTTTAGTTGCAGACACCCCTTCAACATTTAGACTTTAGAGATATAAGAGTCAGTGCTGGCCTTAAAGGCGGCGGGCATTGGCCTCTCTTCTTGCCCCAGACTGAGGGGCTTCTGGCGTCTGTTGAGCTTCTGGACATCGTTGTCTTTCAGCTCCTCGGCTTCGAAGTGTTTGGTAGAATTTGCAGGTGGGTGGCGCAGTGGTAACATCCGCGCCTCACAGCGTAGAAGGATCCCCGGTTCGAATCTCGGCTCGGGCGCCTTTGTGTGTGGAGTTTGTGTGTTCTCCCCCCTGTTCTGCGTGGGTTTCCTCCGGGCTCTCCGGTTTCCTCCCACAACTTAAAACGAAAAAACACTCTTCATAGTTAGGCTCTGTTTATGAGTTTAGGTCATGTGATAAAAGGGTGTGTAAGTGAAGTGCACCCGTCGATATGTTGGAGGAAACGAGCGAGCACATGCATCACTTACCTCAAAAGATGGCACCGACGTTTCGCTGAGGTTACACTCGGCGTCATCAGCGGACTCGGAGTCACCTGATGATGCTGAGTGTAACCTCAGCGACACAGCATGTTTGCTGTGTCGCAGGAGTCCCGTAAAGAGCTTGCAAGCTCACTGGGTATTTTTCTGCTGTAATAATAAACATCTATCTATCTATGTAGCGGTCTTAACCAAGCTGAAAGACGACGATGTCCAGAAGCTAGCCATCGTGCTTCGAAGAATCGCAAAGAAGAAGAACCACGGGGGGCAACCATGGGAATTGCAAGGCTGTCGCCACGGAGGGCGGAGGGGGGCCTTATGGCCGGCCGAGCGAAGTTCACGTCCTATTGATTTATCAACTCCATTACATTACTTGTAATAAATAAGTGTATTAAAGCTAGGATTGAAATTGAAGTTCATTATTGCAACATTCATTGAGAGGATTTAGTGCTTTTTAATAAGTGTGGTGGGGGAGGGGGTCATCATTGCATTTTGGCTAGGGCCCCAGAATCACAAAGACCGCCTGTGGCTCTCGGCTAAGGAACATCATCAACGGCCATGATTAATTCACTGCTGGATGGCAGCTTTCTCAAGCCACCGTTATGTCCTACGATCCTGCGATTTAACAAGCCACCGAGCACCTACGCACGAGCTGATTTCATCACTCCATCTCCTCGGTGGACAAGCTATCGGATCTTTTCCGTCACTTGGCTGCCACTCGGTTATTATTGTCGACCGTCAGTCATCGACGTTTCTAACGACGCATCCAGCCTCAGCCCAATTTCTCCACGGTCATTGTGATGGCTTCAACCTGCATACGTCCTCTAATCCACGTGCTCCTCTTTCTGCCTCTCAGTATAATTCCAAGCACAGGTCTCTAGATGTTTCCTCGCACACTTTTCAGTTTTGGTTCCATTGTATTCATTGACAGAGATGTTTCTGATTCATTTCGTAGCATCGTCATGCGTAATGAGTCAGATGCCTCCTGTAATCTCCCAGTTACGGTTAAAGTGGTCGCTTCTTCTTTGCGATTCTTCGAAGCGCGATGTTAAATTACAGTTTCCCATTTTCTTACACAGCCCCTTGCATTTTCATTGAACTCCGCAAGGTCTTTTGAGCTGCAGAGGTTGGGTAATAGAGCACAGACAAGGCAGTGTTCCATAGTATGGTCTGCTTCTCCACATTCACAGGTGGTTGGGCCGGTCTTGTAGCTTAGAACAGTGTCATTATATAATGTATTTTATTATCCTGGTAGTTCATAAATGCGGGTACCTGGTCAAGGGTGATTGAAAGGCACGGATGTGAGCAGCTCTATAATAGAGTTTTGAGTCTGCGTGACCTTTGTGATGTCTGTTTTTGTATGTCTCAATCACCAATATGTTATTTATTCATTCCGAATGTGGGACCAGTGAGTCCGGAGTCCACAGTGTCGGTGGCAGAAATGTGCACCTGCGAGCAAATCTGGGTACACGTGGCTGTTGAGGATTTCACCACGAGTTTATCAGAACCTTACGTAACAATAATATAAGTACAATTTCTAACGCGCCACCTATTCATTCAATTTCGAAGGTATAAATTCGAAGAGAGAATGACTCAGAGACCCGAGGAGGGCGGAAGCCACTCAGGCGCTTTGCCACACACTGCTTCCGATATATTATGATATTATCGGCCAATGTGATGGACTGGCGTCCCGTCCTGGGTAATACCCCTGCCTTGCGCCCCGTGCAGGCTCACCACGACCCTGTACAGGATTAACCTGTTTCTGACAATGAATTACATTTTTAAAAGTAATTAACGAGGTTAATTTTTTTGTGGCAGGAAACCGGAGAACCCTTTTGTTCCGTTAGAGTTCCGTCAACACGCCACTGTAATTTAACACATTAATTATTATTATTATTTGATGACACCACATTGGCAGCTTTGCTCGAGCGTGAATAATGCACGAAACTCAACACCAGTGTCAATATCTGTTTCCCTAAAAGGAAAAATATGCACTAGGCCCGCCATTCTCAACCGGTGGGTTGTGACCGATCAGTGAGCTCCATCTCTTGGTCCGTGGAGACCAGACCCGAGTGGGCCACGTGGGCCTTGAAGTGCAAATGATTGAGAACCCCTGCAGGGTGGTGCGGTAGTAACATCTGTGCCTCAAAGAGAGAAAGTCCTGCCAATTGCGGTTCAATTCCTGCCTCGGCCGCCTTTCTGTGTGGAGTAAGTGTGTTCGATCCCTGTTCTCTCCGTGGGTTTCCTCAGGGTTCTCCTGTTCCCTCCCACAACTACAAATTGCCCATTAATTAATTGGACGACAACATCGTAATATTTAGGAAGTGTCAAAGGCTGGTCACGGGACAGACCCAGGTGTCACGGGCTGCTTGACTGAGATGACTGGCAGATGCACCACCTGAGCTCCCTACCGTACCAACTTGCTGTGCTTTGGCCGCTCGGCTCGCTGTTGTGAACGTCGCTCCTCCGCCCTCCGTTGTGGTTGCTGGAGGGCGACTGCCTCCAACTGCCCAGTAGCATCCTTCACGAACCTCCTCCACAGAGGTCGATCTTGGCACCGCTGGTACCAGTCATCAGCAAGTCCACCCAGCTGCAGGTCCTCCTGTGCCGCATCGGTCCATCTCTTCTCTAGCCCGTGCCGCGCCCGTTTCGCCCCCGTTTATTGCTTCAGCCATTAATCAACATGCGAGGTATCTGCATTGCTGCATATTATGAGCCCATTCCTCGGAACACAGAGACAATCTGCTCGGTGTGTGTGTGTTGCGCTTCCAAGCGCAAGCAGTTGTATTGGGGTTGATATTGCTAATTTATTTATTAGACGTTTCAGGGCTCGTGGTAACGTTGTCTCGGTACATAATTTATTAACGCAGCGCTACCTTTATCTGGAACAAAAGCAAACGGCGCCGTAGCCACCAGCAACACCTAAACATAGAACGTGCTCTTGTTTTCTTAAGCGACTCACTTCCCCACGAAGTGTAAATTATAAATGTTCGTCTTTTGTATTCGTGAGAAGTCATACCTTTGTATTTCTCTTGTTTGTGAAGGGAACGTTGTGCCTCGCGCCGCCATGTGTTGCGTGCCGATGCAGTCGTTCGGCCTGCATGTAGGACGCAGTGTGTGGCAAATGTTGGCACCGGGTAACCGCTTCGTGGCCTCCCCCCCTCCCCGCTTCTCTACAGTTTCCTCGCAACTTTGAGTCGTTCTCGCTTCGAACGACTACTCTCGAGTTTGAACGAACGCTGTGCCGCGCGTTATACATTACAATATGAAATGATTACGTTTTGGGGCGTAGAGTACAGCAGTGCATTTATTCATACCGTGTCAACACTATTTTGGCGTCTGCTCCGAAAGAACTATGAAAAATCTATTTGCTATATCTCATACATCGAGCCATGAAACCCTACATCCATACCTATGGACTTTCGGATCAAACTATGGAATCACTCGCTTAATTACAATAGCATTTGTGAAGAAAGAGGCTTTTGAAGAATTCCGTTAATGTCATAAAAAGCCATGATTGTCAATCAAGTAACCCTGACTATCCCGTGATAACGAAGGCGGTGGTAACAGTCTGAGGATCAAGACTTCATTACTCTTGGATGTATCACTTGTTTGCAATGGGTGATTTTGACGCGTTGTCTTGAACAGTCTAAATGTAAACGCATTTCTATAGTTCTGCAGATTGTGTCTGAAGGACGATCCATCAGGACGTGTGTCCTTGATCTCAGTAGGCTCTATTCCCAGGTAGGCAATGTCCGATAATTGCTCGCACTAAAGTGCGCCCCATCGCTCCCATGACATTCTTAATACTCTGCGGAAGTTGCTGTGTTTGCCAGAATGTTTTCACACGATTTTTCAGAACCGCTTGCCCATTCGAGTGCGGTTTCCTGGCTGGAATTCATGTTGAGCAACTTCCTATTTTTTCTCGATTCTGGAAGATAATCATTTATTAGTAACGTAGAAAGAAAGTATATATTTTTTACTTTAAGCAATTCGCGTGTTTGTTGTGTTGCAGGAATCCCGCAAAGAGCTTGCAAGGTCACTGGGTGTTTTCTGCTGTAATAACATGTATCTATCTATCTAATTACATTCATATAGCACCTTTCACCCAGGCAGAAGTCCCAAAGTGCTGCAGGAAACCGCACAGAGGTGGGGGGGAGGCAGCCAGGCAGTCAGCTGGCGCCAACCTGACACACTGCGTCCCTATATACAGGTTTTCCAATATAAATGGAAACATCGGGAATATATATAGAGCATCAGGGATTATCAGATGTATTGCGTATAGTTCCATTTATACGACACACCCTGTATTATGATGCTATTGGCCAGTTAATTAATGAGTGTTTTCAAGTTGTGGGAGGAAACCGGAGAACCCGGAAGAAACGCACGCAGAACAGCGGGAGAACACACCAACTCTGCACAGAAAGGTGCCCGAGGCAGGATCCGAACCGCATTGGCCAGGATCTATGAGGTGCGCATGTTACCACTGCGCCACCCAGCCTCCAGCCTGTAGCGGTGCGCGGTGCGTGTTGTATCTGCGTGTGGCGGAGTAGTCCTCGATACAGGTCGAGAGAAGAAATGATCGGTGTTTTCTGGGTCAGCGCGACCCAGAAAACAGCACTTGGGTTTGCAAAACATTCAGTCAAGCAACGTGCGAGGTAGTTACAGCATTCAGATAGTTGTTGATGCACATTCAAGGGTGGGACATTCTGTACTTACAGTAATTCTATTCAAATAGTGCACCTAGGATCTTACAAAGATCTAATTTGCATAATTCGTCGGTGTTAAACAAGTATTCATAAGCAACACTCGGTCCAATGTTATTATAAACTTTCAGGCACATTGCCAAACAACGAACGGTTCCCAACTTCCAAGTAATTTAACCGTTCAAATTACACGCATTCTGATCGAGAGTTTATTAATTCCGCGTACATTTGTAAATTACACAGAATATTTGTCAGAAGGGTTCTGCGTTTCGATGAGGGTCCTTCCCCGTTGTGTCGGTCATTGAGGTCGCGTGACCATACTTCACCCTGATGGTCAGTGTCTATTGGTGAACGCGGGGGGGGCGGTGGGGATCCAGTGACGAGTTCACACGTTGCTCGCCACCAATGGTAGAGGTGGGCCCGCGGAGTTAAACTTAGATCGCCAGGCTCCGAGTGCCGTTTGCTAACAAGTTCACCGGTGGCAGTTATAAACACGAGGGTGTCACGTCAGCAGGTCCCCTCTCAAGATGAGACGAAAAACACCTCGGAGGGATTTAAAAATATATATATATCAGTATTATATTTAATTAAAATTTCTCATTACCCTTGAGTCCAAATGTCCTCAGGGCGTAATGGGAATACGATAATTGCGTCCCCAACTTTACCCCTCTCCCGCTCTGATCTCGTTCAAAGCCGCGAACAGTAATGTGACATCATTATACGCGTAGGGCACCGTTAGGTGTTTTTCTCTGTTTCCTCATTTTGGAACTTCGAAATTGCACTAATCACCACTTTTTGTTGGTAAAAGCTAGCAATATTGGCATGAAAACGTTTCGTTTAGTGGTTTTCTTGCCATGCGGTAAACTTATCAACCGGAATCTTATTGAACGGTGAACTTCAGCGGTAATTTGTCAAAACCGATCTTGATCCTGCCCTCGCAATCTCACCAACCCATACTGAGCAGTGTAGTCATTCAAAAAGGTCCATGACGCACATGATATTGAGAGGCCTTGTTCTATTGGTGGTCTAAAACCACCTGACTAAAACCTGCTAAGCTCGTGTACTTCTTAAACAAAAAGTGGCCGAGGCAGGAATCGAACCGCCTCGGACACAACCTTGTTTCTGTGAGGCGCAGATGTTACCACTGCGCCACCTTGCCACAGTGGTAATATCTGTAGAGGACATTCCCAAGAGGAAGATTCCTAGCAGGACGATTTCCAAAAGGGAGATTCCCAAGAAGACGACCACCACGGAGATAGAACGGTAGGATCATAAACGGTGAAGCTGCCTGATCAGAATTGTCATGCGGATCGGCACATATTGTTAAGTCAACGGAAGCTTTACTCATTCGGTATTTATTTACGGCGGAAGAAACCATAGAGCTATGCAGCTCTTCTCAACAGTTGTCCATTGGGAAGAGGTAAGCAGGTTACAACAGAGAAAGGTGCACCAGTAGCAGAAGACAACTAGATAGTCATGAACACGGAACAGGTGAGAACAGGCGAACAGACTTAGGTGAACATACTTCGGCACAGATTGCCACAGTCGCCACTTTTGCAGTGTGATGCGACTTGGAATTAGCGTCACAACCCAAGTGAACATTTATCATCAGCACACAGATTGTACTGCTGCGCTTATGTGTGGATTAGAAAATAACCAATACGGTGTTGGCGCTCAGACTTGACCAGCTTGTGCATTCGTTGTGAAATGCAATTTTTGTCAACCTGAATCGTAAAAAAAAAAAGTCTCTCTCAAAGTCTAGCGACGTGTCGGAAGGGGGGAATTTTTTGTATTAAGGATTTAAAGTTATGGACAAAATGCTTTAGTGTATGCGGCTATTTATTTATTTATTTACTTAGTTTATTTATTATTCAAGTCAAACGGTTACAACGTAGGCGGTCCCAGATGATGGAGGGCGCCCTGCGGGTGATGCACGGCAAGATTGTGTTTCCCTGCGAAGTCGCTTGTGCAGCGAGAGCTGTTGAGAAGGTTTAGATGTTTATTAATATTATTATCGCAGGAAAATACCCCAGTGAGCTTGCAAGCTCTTTGCAGGATTCCTGCGACGCAACAAACACGCGAACCGACAACAAATATACGTGTAAAAATCACAAATTTAGCACACACAAAAACGAGAAATAAACGCTTACACACAGCACTGCACGTAAGTGGCCAAAAAAAACCACAAGGTAGTTAAAACAGTTAAAGCCTTCGAACCAAAACAGTTACATATTGCGATGGGGAAAACAAATTCTAGGTAGGTTATAGCACAGACAACAATAATAATAATAGCATTTATAGGGCGCTTTTCTCTCGAGGGTCACAAAGCACTGCACAGGGCTGCGGAGAGAACGGCATGTCAACAACGACAGAGAATGGAAAATCAGCAAAAAAACCATTAAGAGAGTGCGAACAAGTTGCAACATTTAATAATAATAATTGAAATGTATATAGCGCCTTTCACCCGAGGGTCACAAAGCGCCGCACAAGGGCCGCGAAGAGGACGGCATGCAAACAACAAAAGCATTAAAACAATAACAACCAAAGCAACAGAAAATAAATGATTAAGGCTACTTCGAATATACTGCAAGGTCGTGAAACTGGAAATCTTAAGAGCGTCAACATTCTGCCAGCGCCCCCTAAGATAGCCATCACTTCCTTGAAGACAAACACGGAGGGAGACAGGGAGAGAGGGGGAGCGACATGGAGAGACATAGGGACACAGAGACAGGA
>JAZEWU010000018.1:8247578-8279153 GCA_036362915.1 Geotria australis | reverse complement strand
CAACACACTACCTTGGGGCACGGGCATTGCAATGGACTGTATCATGCAGGTGCGCCCTATGTCTGCCGGGATGGGCTCCGGCTCACCGCGACCCTGTACAGGATTAAGCGGTTTCTGAAAATGAATGAATGAATGAATGTATCATGCAGGATGTGTACAGTACTTCTTCTTCTTTGCGATTCTTCGAAGCACGACGGTCAGCTTCTGGACATATGTCGACTATAATACGCACTTTTTTTCTCCAGAAGGTCATCTTAAAATTAGGGTGAATATCATACATGGGTGTAACTCTTTTTTGTCTCAAAAATGTGTATTTCAAACCAATTGGCAGTGGTTAGAATTGTCTCTGAAGCTACCGGTAAAAGAGTTCACGGTTCTTAATCCTTAAACGCAAAAGTCGCCGTAATCAAATTATGAAATCCGTTGAACTCGCTGTCCTCATCTTCAAACACGACAGCGAATGTTGGGGCTTTTTAGCGGTGGGGGGGGGGGGACCGGTTTAGATAAAACCTCCCACTGATGTTACCCATGGTTAAGAGTCAAACTTGGGGCGTTTGATAGTTTATAGTGTAATGTGCTGACCACTGAGCATTTGTAAATATAGTACTTAGAAATTTCCATATGTACTAAAGTATCAGTTGCTGAAGTATATAATATGTGAATTCCATTATCCCGTGAATTATTCATTTTGTTGTCGATTGTTGGGATGTTCATCTTATATGTGTGTAAAGTGTTTGAATTGTTAGCATTCATTGTTATGTTTGTGAAGGACGATAAATGTCGATGGTAATGAATTGGACAATTAGTCGTAATGTCCTGCGGCATTGGGAAGCTGGTGAAACATGATGCGCGGATACACAGTCCAGTCAGTCAGATTTTATTTAAGCTGGAAGAAACAGGTGAGCTAAGTAGCTCTATTTAACAGTTGTCCAGCAGGGAGGGATAGGCAAGTTACAGCATCTCAGGGCACCGGGGGAAATTTTGTCAGGACACTTAACCTAGACAGCATGTCTTCGGACTGTGGGAGGAAACCGGAGTACCCACGGAAAACCCACGGGTCCAATGGGAAAATATGCAAACTCCACACGAAAAGGTACCTGAGGGGAATCGAACCCAGGGCCTTCTTGCTGCGAAGTGATGTCGGTGAAGTTAGAAACCAATTTTGTGAAACCTCACACGACTGAGAAAGAAACAACAAAGGAGCTGAAAGAAAGGGTATTGATGTGCATTCTGAATTGCAAAAGCAGAAGCTATTAGTTGCAGGCTTTAACCATGAAAATCATTCAGCTTGAAAGTGTGAGGCTCAAAATTAGAGAACCGGCTTCCAGAAAATTCTTATTTTCCTGCCGCTAAGTGATGTTCGAGACCCAGAAAATGAAATCCTCGGGTGCCGCGGATGCTTTTAGCTTGTTGCCTTTGAATTGGTCTTGGAAAAAAAAGTGGCCCGAAGGTAAGGCTTGACATTAATTTTTCCGACAGCCCTGTTAGCCACTAGAGATGTCTGTATCGGGCCCCGGGAAAAAGACTATACAAGGCTCCTGCTGGGAGTCTGCAGGCTACCATCGGCTTTAGAGGATCAAACTGTCCGCAGGCTGATGAAGATGGTCAATGTGGGGCTGTTGGGTACTGGCCGAAATTGTCGGCGCTAAGAATGATGTTTTATTTTTCAAGTTTGGGTTACACGCTGTACTGTACCATCTTGCACAATTTCCCAACGGGAATGATGATTATTGAAGGATGATTATTGACTTACAAACTTAATTAGCTGTCAGTGCATATCGGCACCTTTTGGAAAATGTCAGTATTGTTGGAGGCACAATGTTTGGGTTTAAAACCGGTGGATTGAAACGTAGGCGTTACGAACCTAAATGTTTAATCGTGCCACAAGAAATGCTGGCAGTGTACCTCAATGGAATAATCCGTAATAACATTCCACACTTTTTTAGTGAAAAGCTTCACCTATTCAGTTAGTTGTCGTATTTAAATACTGTTAACCTCAATGTAATTTGCACTTTTTTTTTATGGAAACTTGAAATTATTATAAAGACCGATCTGTATACCAGTATTCAGCATGTGCTCACTTGTAGGGTAATAAGGTACCTCCTAAGTGATAATTGTTGAAAATGTATATCGCTTGGGCGGTGGTTATTGCCATACTTCAACCTGGTTCAGGTATTGTATTAAATGGTGGGAGGATGCCAGGATCGTGGGGGGTCGGGGGGTTTGAAGCAGGTGGGTGGGTTACAGATATCAGTCACCACCTGATGTCGGAAGCTGTGGCTTGTGAATGAATGGCACTCTCCGTACAGATAGTGCGGTGGGTGAACCACTGCGTCGCATCCACCGCCACTTAGGTTCTATTTCATCAACATTTCTGAGCCAAACGCCCTCTCGGATGCTCGCCTCCAGCGTGCCGTGATGCCAGGTACACGTACAGTACTGCCATCTAGTGATCGGCCCAACCACCTGTGAATGTGGAGAAGCAGACCATACTATGGAACACTGCCTTGTCTGTGCTCTACTACCCAACCTCTGCAGCTCAAAAGACCTTGCGGAGTTCAATGAAAATGCAAGGGGCTGTGTAAGAAAATGGGAAACTGTAATTTAACATCGCGCTTCGAAGAATCGCAAAGAAGAAGAATCTAGTGATGTACGGGGTGGTCCAGATGTCTTGTGACCCCCGTTTAATGCTTTGAAACTATATAGTGTTTTTTGTATGCCAACGCGGGCGCGCGGTGTAATGTAAGCAATGTGCATAGTATGCGAAGTCGTATCAGCGGGTCTGAAATAAATAATAACTGACGAGAATCTCGACTACCCCGTAGATACGCGGTACTGTGTTGCAAATTACAAAATGTGCTTTTTTGCTCCAGTGTTTCAGCGAATAGAATAGAACGTATCCTACCGCAGCGGATATGTAATCAAAATTATCACTGTTCTCTTTTTAACATAACACTGTTTTTTGTATAAGGCACACAGATATTACTGTTAAACACTTGTGTCCTAAATGATACATCTATGTATAATGCAGCAAGTTTGTAAATGTGTTTATGTATGAAAGTGCGCACTGAGGGTACCGGGTTCGAATCCTTCATGGGCGCAAATTGTATCTGCACAAGGCCTTTTTCAGATTTACTTTCCACTTCTTAATAACTATTTTGAAACTTCAGATAGCTATATTTCCGAAAGGACATCATGAAGGAATCCAGGTCAACGCAGCCATGTCGGCAGAAAACGTCATCAACAAGAGACGTCAGAAGAACGTATTACACGCTTGGAACATGATCGCCCGTAGGGCGGGTACTCTGCTAGTGTCGCTTAATGGTCCGAGCCTACTAGCTACGATTCGGCATCACTCATCTCGCCTTGAGGTTCGCGATGCCAGGTATATGTTCGAAACATAAATAACCTGGCTGCCTGCATCGAAGCTATTTATTATCTCGGTACCAAACTGTGCGCGTAAGTTTCCCAGTGGTGCACTGGATAAATCAATTGTCCATAACAAAGCGATAACATTGAAATGGGTAAACAAATTAGCGCCCAGGGAAACTTTAAACATTTCACGAAATCTGATGCCGGCGGTATATGTCCTCCCGTACGTGCTGTTACAATTTACGGCTTGGAGGATGTGCTCGGCTGTTTAGTATTCTGCTTATGGCCTCCAAGCCTCTTTACACTTGTTCAAGCGTTCCACTTTTTCGCATCTGTCTGTTGCTGCATTCTGATCTCATGTGGTTTCACCCTGTGAAGGCTAATCGGCATTTATGAATCCATCACAGACTTTTGAATCAGACTGTTGTTAAGGTGGCTTGGTGGTGGGGTGACTGGATGGTAGTAGGGTGGTGTGGTGGCATGGTGTGGGGTGGTGGGTTGGTAGTGGTGTGTCTCAGGGCTCAGGGTACTGGCCTGGTCGTCTTGAGATCCTCAGTTCGAATTTGGCTTTCAAACCACTCGTGATTAAACTGGTTTCCCGAGTGATGGTCTTTCTTCCTGGTCACCGATCACTGGCGCAAAACATTAACTGGAATTATGATTACAGTATGTATAATTAATAGAGCAATTTAACTCTGTGCATATAATTGTCCCTAATATACCATGTGATCTCAAATGCTGGCATATGATTTGCTGCTCTTCCCTTTCACAGGTGTCTTTTCAGCACTGTTGTGAGGACCAATGCCAGTATTTAGGCGTTCTTTGCTCTCGCTCTACACCAAGGCTTATCCATCATTATCAAAACGGGGGGAAACGCTTGCATTTAAATTACTCAATTATTTGAAGTCACTGCGTTAGCTGATATTGTTTTTTTTATATGTATACATGAAATCACGCTGGCGTGACTAGCTGCTAATCCCATGCCACAGAACTTGATTTAAAACCCACTCTGCATCGCTTAATAGGAAAATGACGTATCGCTTGCAATCTAACGTTAATACACTACCCAGGAGCAATAATTGGTGATTTGGCTACACGGATTATAGAAGCACACCTCTGCCCTTTACTGAATGCAAGACAAGTTTGATCACGGGCTGTGGGCTTCTCTTTTAATGTCTTAAAGGTACGGAATGAGAAGCAAGAAGGACCCAGGTTCCAACTCTCCGGCCACCCAGTGCCACCTACACAGCAACATACACCGTGTGTCTGGCTTACCATGAAGTCCGATAGGTCTCGACAGGAAAATTATGATGATTAACTCGTTAATATCCATTGTTATATCTTCCATAATGAAACTGAATGGAGTTGGCATGTTCTCCCCGTCTCTGCGTGGGTTTTCGCTGGGTATTCAGTTTTCGTCCCACTGTCCAAAGACATTCTTCTGCCTAGGTTTATTGGCCTGCTGCCTTAAATGGCCCTGCGATGGACTGGTGATCCATCCTGGGTAGAGCCCTGCCTTGTGACCTGCGTCTGCCGAGATAGGCTCCGGTCTCCCGCGACCCTGTACAGGATGAAGTGGGTACTGTGCTGTCGGCATCACGTTTCGGGCGACAGGATCATGTCCGTTCGGAACTCTGGCAAAATCCTTGAATCACCACGTGTTAGAGACGGGCCTGGGTAACGTGATATGGGAGTTACAGTACTGTACATGGTGGTCCAGATGTCCTCTGACCCCAATTCACAGTTTTTTATTGTAATATTTCATGAGGCCCATACACTCACACTACAAGCCATCCTTCAATAGCTTATGGACCCGTATCAGCCGTCTGAAATAATTAAGGGTTATTGGACACAGAACTGAATGAGCAAAGGAAACGAACGTCCAGGGGTCAATGAAATGTGGGTGGTCACAAGACATCTGGACCATCCTTTTACAATGAATCTCGTGTGCACACCGGGGTTTTCGGGTGCCCTGCCAGGGAGATGTTTGTCGCGTGACACTGAAACCAAAGCGTTTTAAGTAATTGTAGAGTTCCTGGAATTTTATCAAATTAATTGGGGGAAAAAAACAGCTTTAATAACTCTGAGCTGTGTGTGCACTCATCGGTGACTGGAACCATCGATTGTGTAGATTTGAGAAAACCGGAGTACTCGTTGCTAGTTGCCTTGCTGACAGCCCAAGATCTCGGACATTCTGGCTGCCTCAGTACTTTGATCTCTTAGCAACGTTGCCACCTCAATGCGTGGGCTGTATATTTAAAGCACACAGTTAATTCATGCCCTGCAGCTCTAACATTCCCTACCGGCTGTATAAGCACAAACAGAGGGGAGTTTAATGTAGAATATACGAGGTTTTACCCTTTCCGGCAATGAGAAAAGTGTTAAGATCTTAAAACACTAAATGGACACCTTTTTGCAAAAAAGGTCTCATAGAGGGGAGTTTGTTATTCGCCCATCTGCACAGTACAATACGAGCGCACTGAGTGGAGGGAAACCGTCTTTGGACTTGATTCCCGATTAAGGGTTTGCAGAAGCATGCCAGGCACGCTGTAAATTTACATTCAGCGCTCAAACAGCATGCATCACCTACTGCCAGTGCGCTACAGCCGCACTTGAGATATTTCTCATTACAGTGTAAACGAAGACTCTATTTTACGCGGATTTTAGCGGCGAATGAATTACGCTTGCCGGTATTACAGTGGCCACACACCTTTGTCATTAAGGCTGATGATTAAAATACCATTTATGTTTTGGTCTGTTAAACGTACAGTACCTTAATATAGGATTTATAATTAATCAGTTCCATTAATAAACGTTTTGATTTTTATCGGCCCATTAGGTGCTCGTTAATAGTACGTATATAACTGCTTCGGATCCGCTGCAAACGACGTGAATTTACTGCTTTTTAAAAAAAAACGACGCGTTCGCAGATTATACAAACGGCTAAATATGCACTATTGATTGCTTATCTCTCTCGATTGTCTGCACAAAATGACAAATGTTTAAGGCAAGCTTACACGCCCATGCTGCAGATAATGAAGGGGTAATACCGGGACCCAGCCTGGTCGATGGCATGCGTGCCATTATTATGGCGTTGTGATCTTTACTGGCCCAGGCAGGCAGGTCCGGCGCTCCGTGCCGTGAATCAAAATTGTGCGTCCGTGTCTCTTCTGGGCCTGCGGTTAACCCTTCGTTTCTCTTGCGAGCAGTCGACAATTCGCAGCGGGTTTTTTGTTGTTGTTCACCGCAATGCTCCGGAAGCATTAAACCACATTTATTGAATTCACTTGGATCGCTCGGCGGCTGCGGTTGTTGTGCAACGAGCGCGAAGCCGTTTGTAGCGGGTGTCGGTTGGCCAATTTGTTTCTCAAACTTGACGCCTATTTGCTCTCTTTCACACTCCCTGATTCGTAATGTTAACGATAGCCGTTTGCCAAGTACGTTCAAATTGCTGGCATAAAGGAAGCTAAAAAAAACCCGTTGCACTGAAGGACACGGAGCTGTGTATTCGAAATGCGCGCAGTATACAAAAAATTGGTTTGAAATATCACTCGCTTACACGTGGCTTCAGTGGGGATTCGTATACACTGCTGCGTTTTAAAAATAAATCGTACCACGGTGTTAACGGGTAACATTTAGCAGAGCTGGCAGTGGCTAGAAAAAGGCCACGTTATTTAATGTTGTATCCGTGGATGGCTTACTTGCGAGGGCACAGTTTGGTCACCGTCTCTCCGGGTCCTCATGAAGACAAAAGGTTTTTGAAATTGATGTCTGGCTATAAAATTGAGGTTAAAAAAAGGCGAGCGGTAGGCTGTCGGGTCGGAATTGGGCAAAAAGATTCAATTTTTATTTAAATGCCAACCCGGTTTAATACTGGATGCCAAAATCAATTAAGCGCCTTCAATGTTCACACATTTCATGGTTTTGAAAGAACAAAAATCACAATGCTTAACCATCACGACTTTCGACGAGCTCTCTGATGTGTTTTTGTGTTGATCCAAGTGATGTTCGGCATGATGTCGGGCCTTCTTGAGGAATGGAAACGTCACGCATTGTGCTGGAGAACACGCCGTACAATCCCAGAGTGATACATAGTGCAACGGTGAAAACCGACGCAACAGCACTTTTCTTGAATCCTTTTGTAAAGACGATTTTATATTAATTAGAAGCGGATAAACACGACCAGGGGGCATGCTGGTGCAGTTAGTATCGTTGCCACCTCGCAGCAAGAAGGCCTGGGTTCGATTGCGGGCTGCGGTGCCTTTCTGTGCGAGCGTTTGCATGGTCTTCCCGTGTCCGTGTGGGTTTTCGACGGGTACTCCGGTTTCCTCCCACGGTTTGGTGTTTTTCATGTTCTCCCCGTATCCGCGTGGGTTTTGTCGCCAGACACTCCGGTTTCCTCCCACAGTCTAAAGACATGCTGCCTCAGTCAATTAACGTGACTCAATTACTCCATTTAAACCCTGTGTCTGCCGGGATACCCGTGGCCCTCTATCCATAAGTGGCTGCTGTACCAACAGCCCAAACGGTAAATAATTTATGAAAGTTTCGGAGCAGCTCGGACAAAGTGACCGATCGCGAGCGTCTTCTGTTCCAGATGTGAGAGGGCCGCGGCCTGTCTGCTGCTGCGGACCGCATCGCTCCGTGACTGAGGCCCGGCCCGCAGAGAAGAGCCACGATTCCGGTGCGTGGTTGCGCGGAGAACCAGACTTGCTCGGGGCCGCCCCTCGGTCCCTTCCTCCGGTGACTTGTTCTCCGCCGGCGATTTTCCTCTGCGGAGCAGTGCCGGAATTGGCTGGGAATGCGCGGGAACGCACACGGCAACGCGGTTCTAGGTAATATTTGATCATCAATTTGGCCGTCGATAGAGGAAGCGCCGTTGGCACCGCGTTGTCGCGTGCGCCACTCTACAAATCGATGGCCGTGAATTTTCCGCGACGACGCGCGACTTTTAGAGATCGACGGGGTCGCGCGAGTAGCGCCCTCGGCGTCGCGTGGGAGCCGATTCGCTCGCAACGCGTACACGCCGTCCGCCGCGTGCATTTGAAGGCGGCTGTACGTGTCCGCCGTTCGTTTCTCAAAGCGATCGAACGGCTCGGTCGCTTGCAACTGAATCCCGAACGGTCGTTCTTCGCGGGCCGCGCAAAATGAGGAGACGTTTGATCGTCCGAGTAGCCGTCGTGCGCAGGGATCGGGCGCGTTCCGGGGGCCAGGTTCGTTTGCTCGCGAAACGAAAACGTTGCGGAATACGGTCGTTGTTTTCGGCACGCGCCGCGTGACGCTTTAGCCTCGCTGAAGCCTGTGAGAAACTTTCGTGAGGCCGCCACAAAGAAATAAGCGCCACGCGTTGGGTAAAGTAAATTCACCCGGTGTCGCTGGTTCCGCACCGCTGCCACACGATCCCTGAAATTGTATATGAAGTCAAATCTCCGGGCGCGCGCAGCCTCACTGGCGTGCGGACGCACGTCGGGTTGTGGTGCCCGGCTGCAGGATTACGCCGTCGGTGCCAGCCGACTTGAGTGCGACGCTTGTTCGGCATTCTCTCTCGCGAAAATCAATATGCGTTGTTATTTCACAGCGCGACACAGACTGACCTGGCACCTGGCCCCGGCAAACAAATAGTGCCGGCGCAGGTATTCCGGATTGCATGTTGGGTCGCGGTCCCCCACGTGCTCGAATGAGGGCTCTGTAATTGATATTTCACGTCGAAACTTTCCGCCCGCTTTGCGCGGTAAATGAGAAATTCTGAATAACCCGGAATAGAACAACGGGCTGACTTCAAGCGAGTCCAATCTGTCGCCGCCGGCTTAGGCCACTGCTCTTTGTAAAGAGTCTGCTTGCTGCACCGCTGTGATTTCAGACAAATGTCCGAAGCAATCGGACAAATCTACCACGTATTCAGAGTGCCAGCGATTACATGCCCAGTGCGCAAATTAATTAAAAGTAACAGAAACACCGCAAAATGTATTGTGAAAATTTGTTGAAATTGTGGTCTGGGTTTTGAGCAGCGATTTTCATACGTCGAGCCGTGAAAACCTACATTAATACATTCGGGTTTTTTTTAGCAGATGGAACTTTTGAACAACATCTTAATGCAAAATTTTAAACAAATTATTTTAATATTTCAGTCCAGTGTGCTAAACGTTGCTAACAATTCAATGCTGCTGTCAAGTAAAAACATGTCCTTATTTTAGTTGGCAATTAATGTAACATTTTCTTAGAATAGGCGATATATTGAAGATGCATAATTTGCCAGTAAAATTAAAGCTCGAGTAGGTAATGACATAGTAATTATATGGTCGTAATTATATAGCACGTTTATTGTATTTTACATGGAAAGCCATCATAAGCTGCTTCAGAAATGATAAAATATTGTTCAAATGACAATGTAATCCTTGCTTTATATGAGCTGCGTGTACACAGCACGTGTGTATGTGTATATATAAATACTTTTTGTCACGCACTGTACAAGTTGCAAAAGGGATTAATGCAATACATATTTATATGTAGATTTCGCGACCAAGATTACGATTCATACTTTCAGTCAAGTTGCCACTTGGCCAAACATGGCATGCAATTTGTTTTTTCAGCAAAACGCCAGAAGGTTTAAAAGCAAGCAGAGTTTTGACAATATTTACCAATTGTACTGAAAGGGTTTCACGGCTCAGGCCTGAAGATGCTTGTAACGTGGGAGGCGAAACGTCGCGAGGGAGAGAGGGAGAGCGCTCGACACGGCTGTTCGAAAAGAACAGCTTTGAAGAGCAACCATTAATATGTACAGGCGGGCAACGGCCGCTCATTCTGCAGCCGATTAACAGTCGCTGATTACCACTACGATAGTGAGACTGCAATGCATCCGCTGTGTTCTCGAGTGGCTTCCACGATGCTTGCTCAACATCAGGTTCGGATCAATTCCTCCACTCGATTCGCCTCATTCGATGTTGCACGCACAGAATGGAATGTGTGAGAATCAATGACGGCGTTTGTGATCTGTAGAAATTGTGTGAATGTCACACTAAGCCCCGTGGATGGAGCAAAGAGACAGAACGAGTGACATAGACATGTTTCTGAATCGACTCGTGATCCTGATTCACGACGGATTGTTAAATCATGACGGGAATGCATCGGTACATCAAGGTAGAAGCGTCCACGTCGCGATCCCTGTCAAGTAATACTTGGTATTACCTGCAAATTCTGCCAAACACTTCGAAGCCGAGGAGCTGAAAGACAACGATGTCCAGAAGGTCAACAGATGCCAGAAGCCCCTCAGTCTGGAGCAAGAAGAGAGGCCAATGCCCGCCTTTAAGGCCAGCACTGACTATTATATCTCTAAATGTTGAAGGGCTGTCTGCAACTAAAGAAGAACTTGTTGCAATGGGAAACTGTTACATAACCATCACGCTTCGAAGAATCGAATTGAATCATAATATATAGGACGCAGTGTCTGGTGGGTTGGCGCCGGCTGACCGCGTGGCTGCCTTCCCCCCACCTCTCTGTGGTTTTCTGCAGCACCTTGGGACCTCTGGGTGAAATGCGCTACAAAAATGCAATACATTGTTATAAAAATGTTAACGTAATTTTCCTTTTATATGTTAAGAGTGATTATTTTACATTCAACTTGCACAAAGTATTTTTATATACCCCTTTAACCATTTCCCTCTATGTAACTTAATAAATATCAATAAAAAAAGAAGATTGGACCAATCTATTGCAAAGCATCCTCCTCCACCAATCTCAATACACTTATTCTAACCTATTTCAGTGCCGTTTGAGATATGGAGCCATCGCTCTCACAACATCCAATCACTTGTTAAGAAGAAAGTAAGAGGGTCATTAGAAATCAGTGGGGTGTCCAAAAACGCATCACCTTGTAGTTTGTAGAGTAATAAGTACATTCAACGCGTAGTGCGCCGCCACAATATTCACTCGCCCTCCGAGAGCGAGAGAATGACTCGGAGGCGGGAGAAACCCGACGCCTCGTGGTGAGCTGGTGGAAAGCTCCGTGGACGCTGATTGGTCGTTTGATGGAGGGGGGGGTCGAGCACTCTGTCCCATATAGAAGGCCACCACAGTATTGGGGTGGAGGGCACGTGCCTGTAACATCTTCTAACCCAGCAGAATTCGTTACCCACGCACCTGTGCTGATGAGAGTCGGAGGATGAAAAAAAAACTGGGCCTTTCTGGTTACGTCGGACATACATCGCTCGAAAAGGTTCAAACATTTGTGAACGGCAAAACATATTGACGGAGCATTTCACGGCTCGACGTATGAGAATTGCTCTCAAGGGCTGCTGTTTTTCTGCGTGGCCAAGTTGAGAGGAGGAACGCTCGACGCGGCTATCTCCAGTGAGCTCTTTACGGGACTCCTGCGACACAACAAAAATAAAGCAGAGCGTATCGGTTGTGTGCGAGTACGCACGACCAACATGTGCGTTAGTCAGTTCGAGCGCTTGTCGTGTCGCGTGAATCCCGCGTCCTGGGCTTGCAAGCTCGCTGGGTATTTATTGCTGTAATGGTGAACCATCTATCTAAAAGTACCCGTGAGAGGCGCAATGCTGTCACTGGCACGGAGGCCATAACACATTTGTCTTGCTTCCAGAGGGACAAGCGGGAGCCGCTTAACTCAGCAGAGATGCACCACATCCACCGTCCCGCTCGCCCATCAGCCGTTATCCTGCTCCCCAGGCGTCCCCACCACAATAATCTTGGCTGTTGACATAACGTGATAAGAATATGCAAAGATGATATCGTCCAGAAGCCGGGGGCTCGTTCGAATCTGTGTATAAAGGGAAATAAAGGGACATTCTCGAAGGGGTTCTGCATTCCCGACGCTACCGAAGTGGGTTAGAGATGAGAGTGCACGCACTTAGTACCTTAGTACTTTTATGAATCCGTGTCTCGCAAGCCGTGAAGCATCGGCCCCGTTGGGGCGCGGGTAGGGGATGCGGTGAAACCGTCGGCAATTGAGCGCGCGCGTTGAGAAAATACGGTCGCAGGGAATCACGTTCTTGGCTGCCCCCAAAATGTGTAATCAATCCACGAAATGAGTCACTCCTCATACTATGCCGAGTCTTCCTTGTGTGTCATAATAAGGTCAAGATCAAGAGGTCAGAATTGCTAATTCCACGCATGTCACAAGGCCTCGCTAGTCGCCGCTTTCCTTCTGTCACCTCTGGGGAGGCACGGTCGGTAGCGCTGCAGCCTCACAGCAAGAAGGCCCTGTGTTCGATTCCCGGCTTGGGTACCTTTCTGTGTTGAGTTTGCATGTTCTCTCCCCGTGTCCGCGTGTGTTTTTGTCGGGGGGCTCCGGTTTCCTCCCACATGCCCTGATGTGTTTTAACTTGCTTTCCTCTCCCCGCTGGACAACTGTTAAAGAGAGAGCTACACAGCCCGACGTGTCCTTCCATCTTAAATTTAAAAAATCAACGTCGTGACTGACTTCTACAAGAATCAAACAAGTTCGAGCGTGAATTCCCACCGTGAGGGTCTGCGCTTGCCATTTTGGTCGGGATCGTGTTAGCTGACCTGTGGGTGTCAGGCGGACGATACCCCCCTCGGTAACCCACCCACCCGCCTCCACTATCCCGCAGCGCGCGTAGCTTGCTAACAAGGCAGCACGTAGGCAGCGTGTTTATTGAGCCGAAATAAAATGTAGCAGAGACTCACGTAATCTACTTTTATCATGTAAGACGTTATGCCTACGTGGACTCTCTCACAAGGTCGATGTGGTTGATCTGTTCGTAAGTCAGAGATAATCCGAGCAAACACGTTGTTCTTTCGTCACTCTGATCTCGAACAAGTTCGCGTGACTCGTCAGTGCGTCGTTTTGGTGGCTGTGTCTTGACTTGTGGTGGAAATTAGGGCAGATAAGAGGCACAAGGCAGTCTCATTCAAGCTGAATACCAGTTAGCTGGTAGGAATCAATGTACAACCTGTGTTTGTTGTGTCGCGGGATTCCTGTAAAGAGCCTGCAAGCTCACTGGGTACTTTCTGCTGTAGTAATAATTAACATCCATCCATCTATCTACCTCACCTTCACTTAAACCACAACTTTATTATTGACTGGTAGACAAATGTAATCCCGTGTTAAGCTCCTCATGCGGTGTACAGTACCTCATATTTAATCACACATTTGTTACGTAACACATTTGATTTCTCACTTAAATTGGACAGCAAGGGCTAAAATAAGACATTAAAATAAAACTAGTTTTTAAATTGCCTCCCGTAAAATTTTCCACCCTTCTTGCAAGGTTCAGGAATTTCAAACAGTTGCAATTCCCCTTACTCGTTTAGACTGACATTTCTTGAGAGCTTCTCTCTCTCCCAATTGAAATGATAATTGGGCTCAGGAATCCATCTCGAAGTGGACTTGACCTAACCGCAAGAGTTCTACCCACAATGCAACAGTTTACGTTGCTTATAATACAAATGAGTATATTTATGAATACACGTTTTTAATGATTGCAAGGGTTTTTTTTTATTACTATTCTACAACAGCTACGAATAGGTAGCTATCAAGGGTGAAATTAGACGGGTAGGTACTGCAACGCCGTTCCCAAAGTGAAAGTCTCAGCGGGAACCTGTTAGGTTTTCACGGTCCGAAATTTGAATGATTTAAGACCATTCTCAACCAGTGGGTCGCGACACAAGGAGCTTTCCCACTCGGTCTGGGTTGCAGGGTGACACAGTGGGAACATCCGCGCCTCACGGACAGAATTATCATTTTGTCTGTGATCCCCTCCACTCCCTCTCTTCCGTACTGCCAAACGCCTTAAGGGTTCTCATTGTGTCTCTTTTCTTGTTGCCGCTCCCTGGCGATAAGTGATGGAGAACAAGCCAGGTGACTGCTAAGCGTGGGTAGCACCCGCGTGGAAAAGAAGCTGTTTTACGTGCATATAAAGAGGTAATCAGTGTGTCACGCTTTTGCGACAAAACAGTTTCGACATTTCCCAAAGTCCCGTTAGTGTTCTTTGTGAACTCTATCCAGAGTATTTTGTCACTCTTTTACTCTTGTCGATTTTATGTCGCATAAATGCCCTGACCGTAAATGTCGTGAATTTATCATTGCACGAAATGTCTTTTTGGAAAACTTCGTATTAATCCATGCAGATAATAACCAGGACTGGCAATTAATTCTGCTAATCTGCTATTTTTAACAGATCATTAAACGCTCGCAAAAAAATAAAATCGTAAAAGAGTAGCGGCTGGTAGGGGAAAAAAAAAGCTAACCGATTAACCGGTGGGTTTTTTTCCCCAAGATTGGAACCGATTTCATTCACTGCTGCAAAATTGCTGCAAAATTGCAGAAAAACTTCGAGGCAAATTACCATCTTACAGTTCCGTAGAGAAGTACCGTGTGTTGGGGGTGGCGCAGTGATTAGCGTGCTGCATTGTGAAACTTAGCTGTCTGAGTTCGATTCCCGGCCACGGCTAACATCAATGGCGAGCGATGTCTAAACCGGTCTGTACCACCTTCCACTTTCACGAAGCTGCACGGTGCAGTGTCCGCAGGTACAGCAAATCACGGCCCGCGAGCGAATTCGACAGTTCTCAATTCATATACGGATGAATGTTTCCCAGGGTCATGTCAGTAATGGCGCCTTTGCGACCATTTGAGATCGGCTCGGCCTCAAATGAGTACCTGGTGCGGTGTGTAAATATTGCCACAGGGGAGACAAAGGCGGTGGGACGTGGTGCCGTGCTGGCCTTTATAGGTGCCCTCTAATAGCACTTGACACTACAGTCTGTTAAGGCTATACAGGGGATCTTAGCCTTTTGTAAAGGGGTCGCGGTGGTGAGAGCAGGACTGGTTCCGATACCACTTGCCACTGATCTTAACCCTGGCTGGGAATCGAACTTGTGTGGGCAGAATCACAGTGCAGCACACTGTAACGGCGACCCACCCCTACTGCTTCGGTTTTCAAAGACAATTAAGCACAGCGTGTAGACCCTTTCGTGTTCCATTTTCAAGACCTCTCGACTGACGCTATTTTTCATTAGAGACGTGTTTGTTCCATTAGTGTGCTCGGGATGTTTATCGTTTAGTATTTCTTGCCTGGGCAGAATCTCAAGCACGCTGATGCAGCGTTAGCGCGGGTGGGAAACGCTGTGCTGGAGGCATTTGCTGGTCGCCTCGTTTGCTGCGTGACGTTTCGCGAAAGTGCAGCCTCTCCACTTGTACGAGCAATAGGCGCTGCGTACTGGCCACTGGGTCCCATGCACCTGTAGCACTGCATACGGACTTGATTCGACTTGAGTAAATGTTGCTTTAGAAAATACGAGGTTTTACCCTTTCCGGCAATAAGAACACAGTGTTAAGATGTTTGAACACTAAGTGGACACCTTTTTGCAAAGGCTCCAGTGTGCAGGCAGCCACACATACTTGCTTTGTTGTCCTGGCTTTAGATAGATAGATAGATGTGTATTATTTCTGCAGAAAATACCCAGTGAGCGTGCAAGCTCTTTACGGAATTCCTGCGACACAGCAAACACGCGAATTAACAAAATAAGTATAATATAAAATCACACGTTAACACAACGAACCACAACAAACCACGAGGTAATCATTTACACACAGCATTGCACAAGGTATAAGTGGCCAATTAAATAAAACATACAAAGTAATGGATAATTCAAACAGTTAAACATTGCTGTCTGGGTTGTCGCGGAGAGCCGGTTGCCCGCAATGGTGGGGCTGTTGAAGCAGATTTTTACGGCCTATCGGCGTTCCTGGCGCTTTATTTAACCAGTACAAAGCATATTAAGATTAATGATTTCTCATGAAAGGGGATCTGAGTTCCAAAGATTTGTTTTCGACTCAAATGATGCGTGTGAGGTGGCCAGGTGGCTCTGATGGGATAACATTGTTGTGGCACCACTAAGAACCTCGGCTTGGATCCTGGCAGTTGCCACACATGAACAACATGAAATGTAGAGAGTTGATTTTCTCCACCAGGTTACCTGTGACTGCACAGTGGATTTCTTCTGGATTTAGAAAAAAAAAATCAGTTTGTTTGTCATGTCAGAATATCAGAGGAGAACGCATGGGAAAGCGCTACTGCTGCTCTGCACAGAGTAACACGGGCACTTGAAGGCTTTCGAAGATTCTTGGTGAGAACTGTTTCTCGGGCCCTTCGCTGACACTGGGATTTTTCCGTACGAATTCTCAACACGGTGAACCATTTGAATGTTTTTTGATTGACAAGCAGTGAGGGTTACTGTCACGAACGATGATGCCACAGGCCCTTCAACGCCCCACTTAATAGCTGACAACAAACACACTTTGCTCGTTCCCCACAGGAATTGAAGCATCAACTCCGAGCGAGCCCGCCTCGGTGGCAAGCGCGCTGCCCAGACGAATAACGTCGCGTGCACTGTAATATCTTTCCATTGATTTTGCGTATTCAGCGTTAACGTATTATAACGACATCGAGGACGGCTGAAAAGTGCGCGAACGGCGGCGATGAAGTCACCCCCGGGTCGACGCCGCACGCGATCACTGGGAAACCACGATCGAATGGCCGCAATGTGCATGATGCAAATAGCGAGGCCCGGCCTTAAAGGAATCGTCTCCCAAAAAACCGCATTGAAAATGCATTGCAATCAAATTACCGTATTGGAGATCGCTTAAAATGATTACTGTGAAAGCCGGCCCGAGACCGTTGCGTTGACCTCGCTTAATCGTGATCGTGCAAAGTCGCGAGAGCAAGGACGGAAATCGTGTCTTGCGTTGTGTCGCTGTTTCTGACACGAGCACTCGTGGCGACAACTGTACACTTCTTGGGGCTAAACGGTTTAAGAGAGCGAGGACTGTACATTGTGTAACTTGCAAAACCCCAGACTTTGAATCGTGACGTGTTCCAGGAAAACGGACAGGTTTCCCACAACAGCTGCCTTCTCGAAAAGGAGAATGATTCTGTGGCAACCCAAGTGTGATGACACGTCGCAAGGGTTTGATGGTTCAAAGCAGTGGCCAGCCTCGTCTTGCCTATGATGACAATATTATTATAATCGTCATCTTCATTACTGATGCATAAATAAGCAAATCCTGTGCAATTGACTTTTCGCCAATATACCATTAATTTTAATTACGTGAATGGAGCAGACGGGGTGGCTCCGTCTAAAAAAAACAAACAATTTTTTTGTTGCTGATTTACCGTTCTCAGTCGTTGTTGACATGTCGTTCTCTCCGCAGCCCTGTGCAGCGCTTTGTGACCCTTGGGTGAAAAGCGTTCTATTAATGCTATTATTATTATTGGTCCAAGTTTCTCTGCTCGCTTGACGGGAGAAAGCACGCGTGGACTTGGAGTGATTCGAGAGCCGACAGCCCAGTGTACATGCAGGATTCTTGGTGGGAACAACGCCAGATTCGTGTACGTTTCCACAGCTCCACAGAATTGACCCTGAACAGCTGCCCTTTGGCGACAGCCATGTCGAGCGTTCCTCCTCTCTCCTTCGCGATGGTTCGCCTGCCACGTTGGAAGCCTGACGCAGCCTCAACATTTGGATCCGAAATGTCGCTAAGGGGAACGTAGAAATGCTCCACACAGCTATCCCAAAAGAGCAGCTCTTAAGAGCAATTCTCAAGGTCACATTCTTCCACTTAAACTGTTTTTTTTTTTTACAAATGATAGGCAATTTTAACGATAATCTTCAGACCTTTGTTAATTAACAGCTGGATTACGACCTCTCAGTGCTTTTATTCAGTTGTATGGGTTGCTTTACCATACATAACCTTATTACTAGTAGAGGTTGGTAAAGGGTGGAGGGCCCCCAGGACTGGTTAACGTATTACGTGCTCACAAAACTGATCATTTAGCCAGGGTCAGAATCAAACCAAGGTCTCCAGATTCACAGCAACAGTGTGCATCCAGAAAGAACAGCTTTGAAGAGCAACCATCAATACGTAACTTTATGTATGTTTAGTTTCTCTTCTCAAGGGATACATGACACACCTGGGAACATGATTAGCATATTATCATAAACCAATTCAAGTACTTTTGGTTCTGAGACATCTTTCTCACTTTAACAACAAACCTCTGATCCTGGCCGAGATTCGAGAGAGGGCTGGGGTGGGTCGGGGTCCATCTCCTGACATCCATTCGAATTGAACGTTCGACTCTTTTACGTATACTTCTGCTTTGCCATTAGACCACTGATTCCTGGCCTTAGCATGTAAGAGGGATCAGGGCCATTACCAAGGTCTATGGAACCTCCCCCGCCCCCAGCTGTGCGGTATTAAATATTTACAATAGCATTTTCACGTGATTATAACATGTCCTCCAGCATGCAAAGCTCTCGCGTGTTCGTGAGTGGATTGTCGGAGGCGGGGAGCGGTTTCTAACCCTTGTCCGGGTTTTACAATTGCATTTGTTGGCGGCGCGATTTGAAGCGTTTTTTTGGCGTTAAGCATGCTGGCGCCAAAATGGCTGCAAACATTGCCTTCAAAATGTGCTGTTTGTTACCCAGCCAGTTAAAGGTGCGCCTGATTGAAAGGTATGCCCGATTGTACACGGTGTGGACCACACACACAACCAATGCACTTAGATTACACCCGGCATTTTTCTGTCTTGGAAAATCCTCCATCTGTGTTCCCTGGATTTACACGGCGGGGGGGCTTTATAATTTCTATAAGCGTTCTATTATTAGCTTATTAGCTTTTATTTCACGCCAACAACCTTTCTGTCTCTGCCAGTGGGGAAATTCTGTAGATTGTTGTTGCTCTATTAAACTGCGCGTGCATGTATGATGCTGCGTGGGAAAGTATTTATTTGCGGAACGGTGGTTAGCATACCTGCGGTACGTACGTAGCCACTGGCTTGGCGTGTGGTTTGCAACCACGGCTACCGTGAGCAGTAATTTTCAGTAGAAGCGGTCCTGTTTCGCAAACTGCGATGTTAAATCGGTGGAGAATTTTGGTAAAAACAAGCCATGTTGCCGAGGCCTTCATCCATTTGTGGATCGAGAATGGCTAGAATTTCTTTAAAATTATTTACATTGGGAAATTAGAATCCACATCTGATGTAAATAAGATACACGTTTTTACCCTTGCTGGCAATGAAACACGTGTTAAGATCTTACAATCTACATCGTTTGAAAGCCAACATCATCAATCAGTGAAAGCTAATTATTGATAGTACAGTACCACTCTGTCTGTTAAAAGACATGCTTCCTAGGTTAATTGGCCTAATTAAATTGCCCCCAGTGCACTGAGATGTTGTAACTTGTTTAGCCCTCCCTGTTGGAGAACTGTTAAAAAGAGCTACACAGCTCAACGGTTTCTTTCGGCTTCGACACAAACTGGCTGGCTGACTGATGACAACAAAAATTCACGGAAATATAGCCCATGGATTGCGTAGCACGATACTTGGTAGGACAAAAAACACTCTGCCACACAGAGGGAATCTGTCATACAAAAGAGGTGTTTGAATAGACCGGACAGATAGCACGTTTGTTTGTAAATTTATAGCCTACGAATCAGAAAATGGAGGGCTTATCAAAATACTTTGTGCGCGTGAACAAGGTTTAAAATTGCCCCGATTTCATTTATCACGTTAAATTGCACTGCTTGCTGCAGCGCGTTCATTCCGGCACACCGCTTCCAACAATGCTGCAAGCCTGCTGCCACATTAACTTTGCAAGATGTTGCATTCATGGGAAACCCGCTTAATAAAGCAGTCCGTTGACCGGCTGTAGGTTAATTTTTTTTTACTTTTTATGTGTGTCTTTCGTTACATGCCTAAACCCCATAACCATGCGGAAATATGTTTACTTCATAAACTCAACGATTGTTCTGCTCTGATGACTTCTTTTTGCACGAAAAAAAATGTCAAAACCTCGCCATTTCATTGCCAGACCTTTAAATATTTTATTATCCACCAAGGATGAGGTACGCGGTGGGTTTGTATAATTAATCAGTTCCATTTTTTTGACTGACCTTCTTATACGTCTACACGGTGTGTCTACATTTTCCCAAAATCACAAAACCTTGTGAGCGCATCGCGTAGAAATAGATATCCAAGCTGTTGTTTCATATTTACAAGTTAAGCTAGATGCGGGTCGGTCTCTAGACAACAGCTAAAAAGAGCCACATAGCTCGACAGTTCCATCCATCCATTTTCTGAAACTGCTTAATCCCGTGCAGGGTCGCGGTGAGCCGGAGCCTATCCCGGCAGACACAGGGCGCAAGGCAGGGCGATACCGAGGTTGGGACGCCAGTCCATCGCAGGGCACCTGGGGCAATTTTACTTAGTAGGCCAATTAACCTGGAAGCATGTCTTTGGACGGTGGGAGGAAACCGGAGTGCCCGGCGAAAACCCACGCGGACACGGGGAGAACATGCAAACTCCACACAGAAAGGCTCCCGAGCCGGAACTAGAACCCAGGACCTTGCTGTGAGGCGGCAGCGCTACCCACTGCGCCACCGTGCCGCCCTGCATTCGAACCGCGCTCATTATGTCCAATCAGGCGGTCGGTCTCTAATTGTCTCTGACCTCAGGTGCGGTTGGCGCGAGTGAAACGTAGACCGATGTATTATTCGCGCCGTGGAGGAAGCGCGCCGAATGTTTTCACTTTCAAGCTTATCCTCCGCGAGAACGGAGTTCATTCGCCAGCTTAATGAACGTACAGCGGAGCCTAAGTGCGTTGATGAGCCGCTATCTGGTTAGAGCGAGGCCAGGTGTCGGGATTATGCCATTTTAATGAATTCCTGGCAGATGCCAGCAGGGGCTTATAATTTTCATTTCCGTCTGAGGCTTTCTTGTTAAATTATGGAAATCCCTGTTTTAATGTCTCTAAACAGCTTCACTTTCTACTCGTGTACGCGTGCAATTCTGCACCGCATCCGCCGAGATCAAAGACAAGCGACCAAAGGGAGCGCGAGGGAGAGACCGAGGCAGCGAGAGCGGGCGAGAGAAGCCTCGAGACAGAGAGAGGGGGAGGAGGAGGAGGACGACGCAAGCAAGCCACCCTTGGATCACCGCGCCGCATGAAGCACTGGTTGCAGTGCTCACACGCATGCATTTTTTATGATTTTGTACAAATCTGGATCAATCACTTTGGACTCTGAACCTGCGCGTCTTGCGCTGCGCACCGCACGCCGCGCTCCTCCGCCGCGAGTCGCCGACTGTGATCCGCGATGCCGACCGCGCCCTCGCTCCTCTCTCGGAAGATCGACCGTCCAAACGGCCGGTCCCCCCCCGGGAGTCTGCCCCCCTCTCGGGGGACGCCGAGCGCAGCGCCCCTCGGTGTCGGCGGCTCGAGCCGTGTGGGACGGGCATCGACGGGGTGCACGCAGCCTCATCGTGCTCGAGGGCTTTGCGTGTTCCAATGAACCCCACAGCTATGTAACCTTGAGTCTAGCGCTCATGCTAGGGTCTCTGTTGGTGAACAGGTTTGGAGTATAGCACTCCTGCTAGGGTCTCTCTTGGTTAATACATTTGGAGTCCAGCACTCCTGCTAGGGTCTCCATTGGTGAACAGGTCTGGAGTCTAGCACTCCTGCTAGGGTCTCCCTAGGTGAACAAGTCTGGAGGGTAGGTTCCAGACAAAAAAACTATCTGAAGACCGTCTGACTAAAGGAGGTTTGCCGTTAGGAAGGGCATCCGGCCGTAACATTCTGCTCCAATACCCCAACCATTGGATGGCAACCGGCCAACCTGGGTCAACATGGATATACGGGCCGTTAAAACCGGCATCAACATGCCACTGTGTGGAACAAGCGTCCCACCGCTCACAGTCCAGAAACACTCGGCGCGCCTTCCTTCGTCCGTCTTCGCCCCCTTCTGGCGCACGAGTCGAAAATGGGGCGCGACGTGTCCCCGCGACGTGTCCCCGCGACGTGTCCCCGTGCAGATTTGGGGCGAATCGCTTGTTTGTGGCGGGCGGGGCGGCGAAGTCACGCGTCGCGCATTTTCCAGCCTTTCAACCGATCCGGCCGTCATCCAAAGGAGCGGGATGAACGCCCCTCGTCAGACACAAGTCGTGTACGCCTGTGGCGGTGCGACCAATTTGTACTCGTAGCACAGCCGGTGGCAATTTGTGCTCAAGCCCCTGCTGTAAATATGTTTTTTTTACGAATCGTTAGTGCTTGGGGCCGGCTTTTATGGGACGCTTTTATGGGAAGCAAAGCCTTGACCGTTGTTGTATAGTTGTGTTTTTTTGCGCGCGTATTTTTTTTTTGCTTTTTACGCGGCGCCGGCTCGAATTAGAGCGGATGACGGCGCCGAGGATTGAGAGGCGCGCGCGGGAAAGTCCTCCTCCGCGCCGCCGCACGCGGTGTCCCGAGCCACGCGTGCCGCATTATGTATGCGACGACGCGGGCAATTCTTTACGGATTTATTGTTTGCCATGCTCCCGCGCAAGCGCGCGTACTTGCAAGGGCGCATCGAGGGGCAGCCCTGAAATGTCCTGCTCACGCCGCTGCTGCCAGAATGGCCTCCTCTAGAGCCGCTATTCTCAACCCGTCAGTGGGCCACTTCGAGCGCCACTTCGAGGTCCGCGGAGACCAGACGCAAGTGGGCCAAGTGGACCTGGAGATGCAAAAGGTTGAGAACCCGTGGACTAGAGGGAGCCTCTACCACGCTACTCTAGACTCTAGATTCCAGAGGGAGTCGTCGCCAGGTGTCTCGCGAAACCTGCCGATGGACACGACCGCGGTGCTCCGATTCATACCTCCGGCGGAGGTGGGGGAGGACACAGAGACAGGGGGCAGGACAATGCGAGCAACTTTTCCCCAGTTGTTTCACCTGCCGTTCCTCGGGACTGTGGCGGCGAGCCCCGGATCGCGAGCCCAGCGTGCCGCTGACCGTTCCGCCGCGACGGCGTCCCGACGCGGAACGCTCGCGCGTTTACCTTTCTTCTCATTTCATTTGAGTCGCCGAAATAGAATTTCAAATCGCGAGGGTTTTTTTTTTTGAATGCCGCCCATGGCTCATTTGCGTTTTAATCAATCGCGCGACACGGGCGCTGCCGAGTGCGGTGGCCGCACGACTTTGCCGCGCCGCCACCGCGACGGCCCGCGGGTTGCTTGGCTGCGAGCCGCGTCCCCGAGGAGCTACCGACTGAAGCCCCAACTGCTGTGTTTTCACGATGTCTGCGGCAGTCGAACGCGTACAGAGGAAGAGGATCTGCACAGCGTATTGATTGTGGGTTTTCACGGCTCGACGTCTACGCGTTGCTCTTAAGAGGCTCTGCTCTCCCCTTGGCGACGGTTCGCCTGCCACGTTGGAGGCCGTGAAGAGCGATGTCTACAGCAGCAAGATAATAATGCATATAGCCCGAGAGACAGACTGTCGGTCAGATAAAGAGGAAGAAGTTCCGGATGTCACAGTTGGTGCAATCAGCTCTGCCCGTTGGAGTATGAAAAAGCAGAAAGGTTCTGGCCCAGATTGTATAATGTGGACATCAGATTGGATTGACCATGGCTGCTTGACGATGACGAATGTATAGCTCCTAGTTAATCTGCTGCTGGATGAAGACCTCGTCACAGCCTTTTCAGTATACAGAGTTGTTTGAGTATACTTCATCGTGCTGGTTCGTGTAGGTTGGCGGTGGCGGGGGGCGGGGAGATGTGGGGCTGTCCAGGGAGGGGCAGGAAGGGCAAAGACAGGTTCCGATATCGGTGGAGTAATCGATTTACTTCAATAACCGCTGATGTGAGAACATCGCAGGATGGTTGTGGGAGCTGAATTGCTCGCTCTTGCTGCAGTGATCGAGCAGAATGTCTCGACACTGATCGACCTGGAGCGTCGCTGCCACTCATGTCCCTTCTCTTGACATTCTTTATATTTTTTTGCGGCCATCCCACTGCTGAGCAAAAGCCTCCCGCGAAATGTTCCGTTCTTCACGATGTCTTGCCACCTCCATCTAGTCGTATGCTCCTCCAAATCTTCTCGTCTCAATCGCGCAATGGTAACATCTGTGCCTCGCAGAAAAAATAGGCTTGCTCCAGACGGTTCGATTCCTGCCTCGGGCGCCTTTCTGTGTGGAGTTTGTGTGTTATCCCCCTGTTGTGCTTGGGTTTCCTGATTTTCTCCCACAACTAAAAAACCCCATTAATTCATTAATTGGCCGATGATATCTTAATCTATAGGATGCAGTGTGTGGCAATATACCGGCAAACTGCCTGGCTGCCTCCACCGCCTCTCTGCGGTTTCCTCGCTACGCTTCTGAGTCGTTCTCTCTTCAAATGAATACCTTCGAAATTGAATGAACATGTGCGCGTTCTAAGTATAATGTATTATTATTCCATACCTGTCTTTGTATTCCACTCTCTGCCGGCTTTCCCATCTATTGTTAATTTTGCGCACGTTCAAACGTCTGCCCGCACAAAAAAAAAATAGCGGTGTGCTGACATCAAAAATACATTATGCCAGGCTTATTAATCTCAATGAATAATTAACCGTGACCCCGTTCCCCTCATTATAAGATCTTCTTAAATAGCGGTGACTGGGAACGGCCCTAGCGGTGGGGGCGGACTTTGGACGAAATGTTCTCTACCCACTGGTGTCGCAGTGCTGCAGGTATTGACGAAAAGCCGGGTGGCATCAGCGTCGCTCGTTTGATGTCATCGCGCCTGATGTCTGAAGCTGAAAGATGAAGCCACAGATTGATTCGTGGAGTGGATTGTGCGAGCAATGTAAATTAAGTGGCTCCTGCGCGTGGCTTCTAGGCGTAGCTTGTAGGTGGATTGTGTTGCGAGGTTTGGTCGGACAATGTGCCGCACTTCTTTCTCCTTTCAAGGTGTTTTAAAACGTGTGTCTTCTGGACCAGTGGTAGCGTTCCTCGCTCTTTGGGGGCCTAATGCAGACATTATTTTTGCTGGGCCCTCTGTTCACATTATAAAATCCTAGTGAGGTGACAGAAAGAGAGAAGTATTGACATCGTACACAGATGCAGCGGGATAAGATAAATAAAAACACAAACACGTAAATGAAATGGGTGCTGAGAGAGATGGGATTTTAAAAATAATGACGAGTGTGTTATGTTTATTAGGATTTACATTTCAGCTGATATGTCATGCACCCCTATTTTTTCATGAATCTGGGGCCCCTTGAGCTATTTGGGACCCTACACTCTTGCTTGGTTAGCTTTTGTTTACACCAGGATTGTGGTTGTAAAATAATGTCCTTGTGTCCTTGTACAGGTTTGTTTTATAATGAGTTTATTTACGTATTATTGCCTCTTAAAGCATAATTTGGAGCATCAACAGATGTAATTAAAATCCAACTCCCACTGCTTCAATCAGTGCTGTGCTAAATAAATAAATAAACATTAAACACAAGGAACCTTTTTTTTATTATCCCCGGTAATGTTTTACATAGAACATATGAAGGGACAATGTTTATTGTTGCATTGGAGAGCCTGTGGCAGTGATTCCTAGATTAAAAAGCCCTTTGTAAAATAAATTAAATGATCCCTGCATCACCCACCTACAATGGTATTCTGAGAGCTGCATCTTCTAACTCGACGCGGAATGTACCATTTTATGTTTTTAAAGGGGTATCCTTTAAATTTGATGCTTTGGTTGTCGTAATGATGTAGGTTTTCACGGCTCGATTCATGATAGTTGCTCTTCAGAGCTGCTCTTTCGGGATAGCATGATGATGCTTCTAACGTGGGAGGCGAAACGTTGCGAAGGAGTGAGGGAGATCACTCGACACGGCTATCCCGAAAGAACAGCTCTGAAGAGCAACCATCGCTTTGGTTATTTTTCCCCTGTCAAGGGAAGCAATATCAGTTTTACTGTGCAGCAGTGACATTATCATCAGCTTTTGATTCTGCCGTCGCTCTGAGCGCGTACAATATAACGTACACATGGCGCACTTTAAATTCAGGAGGTGTGTGTGTTTTTCCCTGCAGCCATTATTTATTTATTTGAAAATTAATTCGCTCTCGGAAGGCCTTGTTTCATTCTGCCACAGAAATTTTGATGGGACGCAAGGGACTGCACATGACCGGAGTAATTTACGTCACGTCTATTAAGAATGAGCGAAGTGTCAAGCCACGCAGGCGAACGAAAGCAAGCACCTTGGACATGCCAGACATTGTGGTTGCTCTTCAGAGCTGTTGTTTCACGATAGCCGTTTCGAGCGATCTCTCCCTCTCTCCCTCGCAGAGCAACCATCGTGAAGCGAGCCATGAAAACCTATATCGGTACGTGGCCAGACATTGGCCGTGAAGTGAAGTACAGTCGCTTTACCCTGTTAGAAGACGAATAATATTTACTAGTTGTTACAGTGAAATTGTTCAAAGTGTCCTCCGTCAATAGACACGTTGCATCTTTGGCGGCACAGTTCTTTGTTGTGATTCAACGTCTCGAACTTTTTGCGTCTGGAATATTTTTTCTCGGTAGAGCGACTTATGCGGCACCCTGTACGTGGTCGTGGTCTGGAATCCCAAGTCGCCGTAAATCTGGTTTAAAGCACGGTTGTACCGTACAGTGTTTTCTCGTTCCTCATTACAGGATGAAATCATTACTACCGCTGTGCAGCATAAATATATATATTTTTTTCTCCCTGTACTCCCACGGGGAGCTGATTTTTAATCAAATGTTTAAAGTTTTGCTCAGCTACCTGGAGTCGTTCCGCATGGTGAGTGTTTAGTGAGGTGTGGTTAATCGTGGGGGTGAGGCGTCGATGCGGTGGTTGTCTCGCAGCGCTGCTGTGCATTATGGGTGAGTCTGGATCCAGGACGCGGCTAACATCGGTGGCGAGCGGTATCCGAACCATTCACCATCCCGCAACGACCGGCGCGGTGAAGTTTGGCCAAATAACCCCCCAGCGATCAACGCGGCATTCGGACATCATTCAGGACGGCATGGTAGCGCGATGAGCGGCAAGAATGTCCCAGGTTCTATCTCCGGCTTGGGTGCAAATCTGTGTGGAGTTTGAATGTTCTTCCCGTGACTACCTGGGTTTTCGCCGGGCACTCCGGTTTCCTCCCACTGTCCAAGACATGCTGCTGTTGCCTAGGTTAATTAGCTTACTGAATAAAATTCCCCAGTGCCCTGCGATGGACTAGCATCCCATCCTGGGCATAACCCTACATTGCGACCTTTGGCTGCCTACCCCTCAAGGCTGGACAGCTGTAAAAAAGAGCTACGTAGCTCAACGGTTCTATCCAACTTAGATTAAAAAAACCAACTGATTGACATGTTTGGCAAAGGGCTGTAAATTGTTTAATCACATAGTTATATATTCTATCGTCTTTTGCATTCACTGGCTTCCAATGTGTCCCTATTGGGTACAGTATTGCAGAGACAGCGTGCACCTGTGTGCATGTTTGTTCACTCGTAAAACAACGCCTTGGTGGACTATGACCACCGTATCTGCCAATTCATCATAGCAGTCTTTGTCTCGCCACATCGCTTTGTACAGAGCCATCGCTGAACTAAAAAGGAGCCTTGCCTGCTCTCCAGGATAAACCGACGGTCTCCTCGTTGCCGTGAAAGCTCTCGAGTAAGATGGAAACGCCGAATTGCCGAATGGCTGCCATTACCTCGGCTTAAAGCACGAGTGTGTGTTTTGTGGCAAGGGGAGAGGCTTTGGGACAGTCGTGTCGAGCGCTCGGTTTATAATAATAATAGCATTTATAGAGCGCCTTTCACCCGAGGGGTCACAAAGCGTCGCACAACGCATGGCAAAGATATATAGATGTTGATTATTACAGCAGAAAAAATACCCAGTGCGCTTGCAAGCTCTTTACGGGACTCCTGCGACACAACAAACACGCGAATTGCAAAGTAGGCCCGTGTTATTCCGGAGGAACAGTTTTGAAGAGCAACCATCATGAAACGAGCCGTGAAAACCCACATCACGTCTAGATAATGTCGCAGTGACATGTTAGGCGGTTTGATGGTAACTTCACTGAAGCTTATAACGTACACCGGGGATGAGTGACTGAGGTTTCTCGAGCCAGAGACAGTCTTCCTCTTCACATCCACCAGCTTTTTGCCGTTCAGTGTGAACTCGATAATGAGCATTACGTGAAATGGTTTGTCGGTTGGCATGGCAAAGTAGACCAGTGCCCACGAGGCCTTTGTTTATGCATTCCTGATGCAGGTGTTTTCCTTTCAGAGCAGTGAAAGCTTTTTTTTTCCCATCGCAAAATTGTCAATGCCTTTCTCGCTACACTTTGAGGATTTCACTTTTCACCATTTTCCGAGAATTGTATTTTCCCGAGATTAGAGAGCGAGAGAGCAGCGCTCTGAATTTTTATTGTAAGCTCTTGCCACGTTCAGCTATCAGATGAAACAGAGAGACACTTTTACGCTTCGGTAAGTTGGCCCAGGTTATACTTGTGTGTCACGGCGAGAGCACTATCCATCAAAGGGTTTAATTTGCTTCTGTCCACTCGGCTCCTCCGCCATGAAAGGGCATCCCCGCTGTGGTGGTGGTGATGATGTCTCGCGGCACACGCCCAAGTCGCCGCTCGCGTTTACGTGCTGATTCCTAGCGTGCCGCGGTGTTAACATAAACGCAAGGGGTCCTGTTATTTATCCCACACTTTAGTCCCGCTCATGACGTTCGTGGCCATTTGAACGGGATGTCCTCGATGGATATACTTTAATTTCTCGTCCGGGTTGGTCTGTGTAAATGCCAAGATATTGCGTCGGCCTTGCAGTTTTTGAGCAAAGTGCGGCCTGCTCCATTGTTTTCAATTTCTCAGACAACAAATTTCACCGTGGCAGCGCAGGAAATTGATTTTGTGGCAGCAGTGGGCACGGTTCTGGGCACTTGTGTACCAACGATTTGTAAAACAGGCATTTTTATGAACCTGCCGGTTGTTTTTATTACGCAAGGATTCATTTTAGGAGGTGTGCCGAATGTCGGTTTGATCAACATTTGCACGGCGAATAAAGGCGTTCCGTTGGCGTGGGTAATGAGGCTAACTAAAATGATTTCACGTTGTGTGTTTTAGCGTTTATTTTGTTTGTCTTTATTGGGGAGTGGGGGAATTTGCTGACACAGGATGAACCACTGCGTGCTGCACCTGTCCAAATATACATACAGTTTCCTGACGCGATGACCATTTCACAAATGTTACGTAAACGAGCAGAAAGAAAACACACCAAACACACAACGTGTGTGTTTAGCGCCTTTCGGGTGAAAGGCGCTAGATAAATGCTACTATTATTATTAATATTTGTAGTTAAAATTTTGCAGCGCACTTGATAATGCTGCACTTTAAACATATCCGTAATATTATTTATATCCGCACACACACCGATGTCTGTCCTAGAGTGTATCCAGAACATTAATTAAAGAATAATGTTCCCAGATTCTCTAACCGATAGTGGTTTCACCTAATGAGATGCTTGAACAAGTTTACTTGGTTCCCGATAAGAAGATTAATGTGGATTTACTAGGCTTGTGGGAAGAGTCATTAACCGTCAAGATGGTATCCAATTTAGAATGGGATAGGAAATTGGATGTGTTTGAAGACCATAGGCCTTGAAGACATGCCATGCAAGGCATTACAGCTAAACAATAGCAATTTTAATTGCGTTAGGGACACAGACTCGTGGTATGGAATTAGCAACAGCTTGTAGCGTGTAACATCTAAGTCAAAGGCGCGGCTTGCATGCGTTAGTTTAGGACAAAACATGCACAGATGATGGTTGCAATGTAACCTCTGTTTTCTGCATGGTGCACACATTAGTAATGTACACATATTATGAATGTACAGGACACACATTGCCTGTTTCACGACCTTTCAGTGTACTCGAAGCAGCCTTAATTATTTAATTTTTGTGTGCTTTGGTTTTTATTAGTTGTTTTGTTTTTTGTCGTTGTTGACATGCCGTTCTCGCCGAGGCCCGTGTGCAGCGCTTTGTGACCAACGGGTGAAAGGCGCTCTATAAAATGCTATTATTATTACTACAACAAGTGATAATCACATGCGTGTACTGATCGATGCATGACGGTTGCTCTTCAAAGCTGTTCTTTCGGGATTGCTGTGTCACTGACCGCTCTCTCCCTCGCGACGTTTTGCTTGCCACGTTCGAGGCATCGTCAGGCGTCAAGTGTGAGGTTGTACGCGTTTTTCCTCGATATATCTTCGACACGGCTACTCCGAAAGAACAGCTTTGAAAGGCGACCGTTGTGAATCGAGCCGTGAAAACCTACATCAGTACGAATTTACAGATATCACAGGAAAAATACATCGCTCTGACATCACACTGGAGCATTCAACCAATAATGATACGAATGTTGGATTTCGTTACGATTGAAGCAGTCACTTCACGTTAAATAAGAGCAACGCAATGGAAGGTTTTAACAGCTTGATAATAAACACGACGCAGTTAAAGTTGTGACAAATCACGGACAAGGCGAAACAACGCTCAGCGCCGAACGGCACACGGTGATGCCTCATTACCCAAGCGTATAGATTCACCATAATTACACGTTCTTCATACGTTGCCTTAAAAGCTTCGTAATTGCGGCGCCCCCACAAAGAGGGGGGGGCCCTCGCTTAGTGTCCGGCGTGAAGGCAGCGAAATGGCGTTTTTAGCGCCTCCGTGTCCCAAAAACGTGGGTCGACACACGCCACGCGGACGAAGCGCGTCGATACGCGTGCGAGAGGCCTCAAGAGAAGGGATTCTACGGCCGTGTGTGTCGATAGGGCCCGCGCCACGGCAATGCATCGGCTGCAAAGCGTGCAGAAAGCGCCATTATTGATTTCTGGAGGCCCGCGTCACGCGCACTTGTGGCGGGCCGCGCCTGCTAACTCGACGGCCGCCAACAAATGGGACAGCGGCAAAAAATGCCGGCTTCGCACGTCGATGGCGGCCACGCGAATGACAGAACCTCGCTGCGGCGATGCGAGCTCTGAAACGCGCGTTGTCAGCGCTCTCTGCGCCGCGCGATTATAGACGCCCAAGAGCGCTCGCTCGAGAATACACGAGGGCGTTTTATTTTGTTTACGGAGTAATCGGTAGACGCTGCGTGTTTGTACGGCATCATCCGTACGTGGCTGAGCTGTCTTTGCTTCGGGGCTCAAACACACACACGTGTGGATGTGTCTACGGTCGGTCACAAATCTCTCACAGCGTCGCTCATCACTCAAAGCCCTTCCACTGGCAATGGGGTGCTTTGTTTCACGGGAAGGTGCATGTGCGTGCCGGCTATTTTGTGTGTTTAGTAGTTTGTGTGTTTAGTACTTTGTGTGTTTAGTACTTTGTGCGTTTAAAATAATGAGAACG
>JAZEWU010000018.1:8210264-8229066 GCA_036362915.1 Geotria australis | reverse complement strand
ACGCACAAAGCCTGAATTGTGTATCTATAATAATTAAATGCTATTTATAACGCGCACGTATTCATTCAAATTCGAAGGTATTCGAAGAAAGAATGGCTCAGAGGCCTGAGTGAACTGCAGAGAGGCGGAGGAGACAGCTAGGCGGTTTGCCGGCGTCAACATATTGCCACACACTGCGTCCTACATATTATGATGTTATTGGCAGTGATGTGACAATAAGGGTTGTGGCAAATTGCAGCACATTTACTATGATGATATATTGCACAATGTAAAGGTTCGCAACAACCATTTCAGACATTTTGTAAAGTATCGTTTTATTATGATTATCGTATCACATCAACATTTTTTTTACATTTCATTTTACGACAAAATTGCACAATAATACAAGTTCTCAAGAAATAGTTACAGTATCACGTGTAACTTAGTGCGTAGCAAAATGTTTTACTGATGTAATTGACAGCATTGCGGTTATATGACCTCATCATTTATGTTGTTCATTCAATTATTTATTTACCTCTTGTATAACTGACAGCGTGTGGATTATAATCAATACACATTGTAAACATGCAATAATGGCAGACCTATGTTGAGTAAACTGCACGCATTAAAATCTTAAATTAATAATGCGTAACGGTACGGGAAGAACCGCGAAACGCAAAAATAATACCATGATTTTGTAATAATAGCCGCATTGGGAAACACAATATTGTGTCATAAAAAAATCTATTCTGGCAGGCAAGCCGAGCCAGCGGCGACACGTTGTTTTGAAGCAAATGGGGTGACGGACAGCAGCCTGGCTTGTGGGCACGTTGCGTCATTGCACGTGGTAACCTGTAATGCCTGTATTCCAGAACGGCACGTCAACAATGAAAGAAAAAACAAGCAATATAAACGAAAGGAACAACAATTTAATGATTAAGGCTGCTTCGAACATACCGAAAAGTCGTGAAACTGGCAATCTTAAGAGCGGCAAAAATCTGCCAGCGTCCCCTAAGATGGCCGCCACTTCCTTAAAGACAAACACGGAGGGAGACAGTTGTCCAGGGCTATACCCAGGATGCTACACCTGTGTAATAATAATAATTTCAATTTATATAGCGCCGTCGCAGCAGCGTATCCTTGGACTATGGGAGGATACAGGAGTAGCCGGCAAGCCCACGTGGACACGGGGAGAACACGCAAACCCCACTCGTAAGGGCACCCGGTGCCGGGTATTGAAATCAGGAAGATCTTGCTATGGGCGGCAGCGATACTCACTGTTCCACCGTGCCGCCCATTACTCGCCACACCATAATCACAATTCCAATGTGTAACTAGTATAGCGGCCTCCAGTGGCTGCTTAGGGTCGCAGTAACCAATTTTATGCGACGGAAGCTAATTGAAATTTCTCACACGTGCGCAATTTAATCCACGCGTCGTAAGCGTACGAATCGATGATGCGTCACCGACTTATCCGTCCATAGTGTCCGAAGCGTCGTGACAGTTTGCTCATCGATACGCGGTCAGCGTATCGTCCCCGGCTATTAAGCGTGCAGCGGCACGGCGGGAGGCAAACGCCGAGGCATCGCTACAAAGCGAAACGACATTACAAAGGGTGCTTAAAAAATACTCCGTTTGTCCATGCTACGTAGTGAAAATGTTTTAATGTATTTATGGAAACGCTTTACATACGGCTTGCGCGAACACGCAATGTGCAGAGCAGGCTGAAAGCAGAGAGACATCACAATTTGAATGCTTGCTCGTGTTGTTGTGCAGCCTTCCATTATTTGAGTCAATGGGGGTCAAGGTAGAAGCGTTCACTTCACGATCCCTGTCAGGTAATACTTGGTATTGCCTGCGAATTCTACCAAACACTTCGAGGCCGAGCTGAAAGACAACGATGTCCAGAGGCTGACCATCGTGCTTCGAAGAATCGCAAAGAAGAAGAAGATTTGAGTCAATTGCTACATTAAATTACGTTGGTTAGAATCTGCTTAGATTAAACGCAGCACGGTATTTCTGTGTGTGTGCGCTTTAAAGTTAGATAATAATTTCACTCTGGTTGCATGTGTCATTTTAGAACAAAAATCCAAACGTGATTTCTGATTGTATTGGGAACCATCTGCGTGTGTTTACCACATGCAGAGGTAATGAAATCACGATGCAGAAGAACTCCAGTGCTGTAAATTTAATTTTACACTGTCTTGAGCAATTATGGAGCAATTAAGTAAGAATCTATTTGTCCTTACAGGCTGCTAGACACATGTTTCTCCGGCAAGAAATCACATGGGGCTTGGTGACAAACCTCATTATGTTCCAAGCTGGTGGCATGAATGGAAATGTGTACATTTCACCAACAACCACTTCTGTTTCACAGTGTGCTGCATTTTCACGAACACAACCTGGTTGAATTATTATCACCTAAGGATTCTAAGAGAACAAGATATTTGACTAATTGCGTTCAAGCTGTGCCAGGGATATTTTCGAAGCGTGTATGAGTGAAGGAATTTATATATGATGGCACCAGTGTTTATATGTATGTTCGTGCTGAGCGTACCGGGTTCAAATCCTTCATAAGTGCCGATTTTATCTGGACAACACCAAGGCTTTTATGTCTTAGTTGAGCTTTCCTTCCCACGTTTTGATTATGCTTTTGAAATTTGTGAGTGAGAGCGATGTTCCCAAGAGTACACCAGGAAGATTCAGGAATAAATTACAGTCAAAATAGACACGTGAGCAGAAAACGTCATCAGCAAGAGGCGTCAGAAAAACGTGTTACACGCTTGGAACAAGATCGTCCGCAGGGCGGGTACTCTGCTAGTTAGGCATACCGTTAGTTTACATATCGTTTGCCACGGGAGTAGAAACGGCAACATTTTCTCCTCGCTCTTGTGATCGATGACGTGCAGTGCAGTTTGAACTTGGATTCCACCGATCTGTATTCCAGCGCCGCCATCAGTGAATCTTCCCGACACAGGCTTCCGCTCGCATGCCGGCAGCTTCTCGTCACGATTTCGCTCTCTCGGCATTCGAGCGCTGCCTCGTGCTGAATATTGAGCGAGCGTGCAGCCCGTACCTGCTTCGCTTGATTCATAATTAGTGATTTTTGGGTTGTATCGCGTCGGTGTAATGTCAGTTAGGGCGCTGCACCCACCAGCAGCTGCCACAACCAAACAACTCAAGTTGTCACTCAGATAAACGTGCCAATTGATTTTGTTTTGCAGCAAAAGCAGTGCGTTTGAAGAAGCGAGCTACATTTGACGAAATGCATTCCAACGTTTTGCCGGAGATTACATCCAGTGTCATCAGCTGTTAGCAAGATCCCAGACGCGAAAGCCTACGTATGAAATCAAATATCCTTCGCCGTGCCGAATGCTATCGGGAAGGCGGGTACCAGCAGTAAGGAAAGCCATCACCGGTGATTAATCACATGACCTGTTGAGCCCACGCTGACCACACTGAGCATATGGTGGCAGCTAGAGAGTCAATATACATCGAGTAGAACATGTAAACATGCGTCGCGCAGAGGTCTGCTTAATTAAGATACTACGTGATCAGCAGGGCTGGAGTAAAAACAAGAGTGTCAGGGATATTTCACGACCCTGATGCAGGAAAACAAAAGCAGCAGCGCTAAGGCCAATGGTTAACAACTGGTAACAACGAGCATTGGGATCGTAATTAAATTACATGCGGTATCTTTCTTTGCGGGCAGCACGGTGGCGCAGTGAGTTGTGTTGCCGCCGCACAGCGAGAAATGGTCCGCATGGGTTTGATTCCCAGCTCGGGTGCCGTTCTGTGTGGAGTTTTCGTGATCTGTCCGTGGGCATGGGTTTCCTCTGGGCGCTCTGGTTTTCTCCCACTCGTGTAATAAACACTCAGCATTAACCGGCTGAAAACATCTTAAAATAAAAGCCCAATATAGCAGCAGGGCCCTCTCGAATATGAGGCCTACAACTCCGTGTGGCTCTTCTGGATCAACAAGTAAATTGTACAGGCCGGGACAACGCATCGGTTCATAAATTAATATTGATTTTAAGCTCAATGATGCGTGCATCAAAGCACACTTGTAAGAAACGGTGATTTTTAATTTGTGCGTTGCACGTCTATGTTTGTTTACATGCAGCTGCTGGAAATGCTACCAGTCACTTCCGGGGGGGGGGTCGCTATAGGTTTCATGCGTGCATTGACCCCAATGTCAATGCACGAATGAAATCTCTTTTTTTTTTTAGTGTAATGCAAGGCAATGTATTGATGTGGGTTTTTTTTACCGCTCGATGTTTGAGAATCGCTCTGGGGAGCTGATCTTTCAGGATGGCTGTGTCGAGCGTTCCTCCTCTCTCCTTTGCCACGTTTCGCCGCCCACGTTGGCGGCATTGTCAGGTCGGTATCCAGAGCAGCTCTTGAGCGCAATTTCCACGCAAGGCAACGTGGTAATAAAATAATAAAGGATTTGGCAACGAGACGTTTGTAAATGCCACCCGCGTGGACAGATCATAAAATAAATACGGTACGTGCATCGCTCCCGAGATTGGCTGTATCGATGCACGACGTAATGAAGGCCGAGCGTCCTCTTTTCAAGGTCGATGAACAATAATGCAGAACGTCCGGGGCTTGTTTCAATATGCATTATTCCTCGTCATATTGCCGGTCTTACTCGCCTGCACATTGCTTAGTTCCGCGCACGCTTTACTAAACATAACATATTCATCGCCCGCGTGGCGCTCGCCTCATAAGCCAGGAAAATTGTGATGTGTATTCACATTTTCCCCAAAAACTATTGGACTGTCCCGGCTCTGTAATGGCATGCCAGTGGGCTGTCAGTGCATCATTTTTAATGATTCAAAATGCTAAAGCCCAAAGTCGTTTATTTGCCATTACTCCGGGCAAGCTCATGATGGTAATTTGGATAGGAAAATAACACAGCTGTCGGATCCATCAAAGCTGGTCTTTGTGCCACAAACTAGCCGGCACGCGGCTGACAATCGCTACTGAGACAATGGGGGAAGGCCCTAACATTAGCCCATCATATATTAGCCGGAACTGAAGCGTGGGAATGCACATGTTGTAATTAGCGCCCGGGCGTCTGAATGCAGAAAGCGGTGTTTTGACAGGTGAGGGATTATTCCGATGGCGATGCACGGGAGAGGATGTGCGTGGGCGTGGCTTGAGCGTCGTGGCCTAAATCGGATTTAATAACGGCTGGAAAATTGCGGATAGCAAATTTAAGTCAGATGGTGGGGGTTTTTTTCTACCCACTTGTGTCGGTTTCAAACAAAGTATAAATGTGTTTAATTGAAAAATGCTTAATAATTTGTGACCGAATTAAGCGCATTATTTGCTATTGGTATATTTGGCAGGTGTCTAGTTTTATTTGTTTTGACGTTACAGTTGAAACGCATGATACCGTATCCGTTGTGACGCGTTTATTTTTAACGAGTGGCAATTTAAAGCTGCGCTTCTTGTTTTTACAGCTCAAACATTTCCGTCCTGAAAACCATGTACAAAGGGACACATCTGAAGTACAGACGAATAAACAACGCGTACATCGATAACCGCCATTACAGGTAAGCCACTTGTCTCATGATAGAGTGCATCCATTCCGGTCCAACACAAACAACACAAACACGGTCAAACATTACACCGATCCTTACTCAGTTGGGATTATACTTCGCAGTTACAGGCAACTAACTGTGAAAACCCGGCAGGATGCTCCCGAAAAAGAGTCGCGAGTGAGGCTTTCCTGGCTTAGCAAACATAATGACGATGAGGATAATAATAATGAAATATTCACAACGTTAAGGACGAAATACATTTCCAGTGTTGTTAGTGATGGCCCAAAGTGCACACACTATGTAATGGCAATCATAATGCATGCCTCGCTATGGCCTGTCGGTTGTGGAAGTTGTTTGACCATGATTCATCGTATGCGTCCCGTGTGCGTTGGTTGAAGAATAGCCGTTCAGATTTCACCCCACCCTGCTCGGTGTGCTAGCCACGGCGGGAGACTGAACCCGTGTCACCGACTTGAAAGCCTCGTGCACGAGCCATTGCTTTACGTCTCCCCCCAACACGCTGATTGACCAGCATCATCATCATCATCATCAGTATGCGCTTGATTGTGTTCAGCTTTGGGGCAGGGGGGGGGCAGAGCCTATCCCGGCAGACACAGGGCACAAGGCAGTGCTATAGCCAGGGTGGGACACCGGTTCATCGCAGGGCACTGGGGGCAATGTAGTCACACAGACCGGCGGCACCCAAGCCGGGAATGAAACCCGCGGCAGGCAGGTAGCGCTGCTCGTTGCGCCACCGTGCCGCCCGCGCTGTTTGATTCGCTCGAATCGATTCGATTCTTCGAAGCGTGATGGTGATATGACAGTTTCCCATTGCAACAAGTTCTTCTTTAGTTGCAGACAGCCCTTCAACAATTAGAGATATAATAGTCAGTGCTGGCCTTAAAGGCGGCGGGCATTGGCCTCTCATCTTGCTCCAGACTGAGGGGCTTCTGGCGTCTGTTGAGCTTCTGGACATCGTTGTCTTTCAGCTCCTCGACTTCGAAGTGTTTGGTAGAATTTGCAGGTAATACCAAGTATTACTTGACAGGGATCGCGACGTGAACGCTTCTACCTTGAACCCCGTTTGATTCGCTGATGTATAATATCTTCGGGTGAAAGGCGCTATATAAATGCTATTATTATTATTATTACAAGATCGCGTGGTGTTGGCACGCTGTGGCACCGTCGACCTGCTTGCGATGATCCGTGACATTGGAGTTCACGGCTCGCTTGCTTTGCCCGCTCCGTAAGCGCACACAAGCGCACCCTAACAACTTTGTGTTTCATTTCGGCTCCTTTCATGGAAGCGCTTTTATTGTTCCACGCTAAATTCATGTGCGTGTAAGGCTTGTAACGTCGGGACGCAAACATGAATGTGAATACAAACTGATTTGCGATGTTCTTACAGCCCCGTGCCCCCGACTTAATTGCTACTCTCGTATCCCGGCAGCCTAGAGACATTAAAAGTTTACTTTGAGCGGTTTGTTTGGCTAAATAATTGTGTTTTGTCTCAACTTGCCACGTTAATCGTTGAATGTACAAAATGTTAGGTTTTCGTTTTTTTGCACCTTTACGATACACGGTTTTGTAATTTTGAAGGTTTGATGCCTTGCTGAGCTCAGTGAAAGGAAAAATCCACCATATACAAAGATCCTCTGTATAACCTTAACAGACTTATCGGTGTTGTTAGCAAGCACCTATAAAGGCCATGCCACATTTTACCATTAGGGAGGGATATTGCTGCTCTCTGTAATCCCAAAAGAAGCATTAGCAGGTACAATTTCAGCATTGGGTAGTTTGTATAATTTCACTTAAATTGTGTGATTTACTTTTCCTTATAATCTATGGGAGAAAGCCAGCGGAAGCCCATGCAGAATATGAGTAGAACATACAAACATTGCACAGAAAGGCACCCGAGTTGGGAATCGAACCCAAGGACATTTGCATGTGAGGCATTTGTTTTTCCACCGAGCCATCCTGCTATATGGACTGTTTGAGTGACACACTATAGGCACTGGATGCATTTTGTCATGAGCATTCAGCGGCAACAAAGGCCCACCAAACCTACTAACTCGTATGTGCAATTCCTCGCAGTGGTCAAAATGTGGGTGGTGAGCGCCCACTGAAAGGCCCGTAATAATAACGGAATAGATTATTTCTAATCCAATCGAGCGTAACTGGCAGAATTTTCTGCCGAGCTACTGTAAAATTGGCCAACAGAAAGAGAAAAAAAAATCGCTGGTATGCATTCTGTCTTTTTTTTTCCACGAGGAGCCACAAACTTTGCCATTTGTCTTCAAGGATCTCACAATGGGAATTCGAACGACTTTTGTATGGGGGGGGATACAAAAAAATCCATGTTTTCATTGCTCTGCATTGCAAAATGCTGGCTAGAGAATTGTAGATGTTGATTTGATTGTCTTCTTTTGGTTTACTCGCGAGTATCTTGGGAAGTAAAACACCATGTTTTGAACGACTGTAGGTTGTTGAACATTTAAAAGTTCATGCCTGTAGAGGAAAGCTTTGCAAGTCAAATATATGCCACATAAGAACTTGTGTGTCCTTGTAACACTTTATTTTTTGTTACTGTAACTGTTGTTTTTTATTTCATTATGTTGCTTACGCTTAGCTATGGCAGTTATTCGTACTGATTAGAGACCAAAATAATTAAGTAAATTGTGCAGTGAGTAGCGCTGCTGCCTCACAGCAAGAATGTCCCGGTTCGGGCACCTTTCTGCTTGAAATGTGCATGGTCTCATTGTGATCGTGTGGGTTTTTGCTGCGTCCTGCCGTTTTCCTCCCACAGTCAAAAGACACGATGTTTAGGTTGATTGGGCTGCTGACTAAATTGTCTCCAGTGCCCTGGGATGGACTGGTGTCCCATCCTGTGTATAGCCGTGCCTTGCGCCCTGTGTCTGCCAAGATAGACTTTGGCCCTCTGCTACCCTGTAGAAGATTAAGTAGGTACTGATAATGATGATGATATTAACGCTGTAGAAACATAAGTGGGCTTGCGAAGGGCACATAAAGCAGTTAAATGGAGACACGTTCCAAATGGATAATGTCACAGTGTGCATGGAATTTTCATAAAAAATAAGATTAATGATATTAATGATCGGAAGATCCCATTGGTTCAGGTGCCAGCAGCCCAGACCATGCCTTGGCACATCATGCCCACACGATTACCATTGCATCGCAAAGACAAATATTTTGCATTGCCTTGGAGAGAATCATGCCTGGTAAACGTCCACCCTAAGGCCATGCCGTCTCAAACTGGCACGCGTCTTAGGTCCCTCGCTCGGCGCGTCGCGACCCGTCTTAGGTCCCCCGCTCGGCGCGTCGCGACCTGTCGGTTTCTCGTGAACGCAGTCGTGTGTGTCGCCGTGCACTTTTGATGTGGAGCTGTCTCTCTCTCTCGCTTTCTCTCTCGTGTATGCAAATGTAATTGCAGGCCAGCGATAGCAGACTTTTCGTCCTGAGCCGGCGGTCTAGAGATTTGATCCAGACGTCTTGTCTCCTTGCACGCCTACGAGGATGCTGAAGCTACGCCTGCCGGTCCTCTTCGTCTCGCTGCTGCTCAGCGTCTTCCTGCTGCTGAGCGTCGAGTACAAGTACAGCTGGACGGGCTCGCTGGTTCGCGTCCTCGACGTGCTCGGCAACTCGTCCCTCCTGCGGCCGAAGCCGGGCCCCGTCGGCGACAGGGAGGCCCGCGTGACGCTGTGCGGCCAGCGCGGCTCGCTGCAGAACTCGTCGATCCTGCGCGTGCGCGACACCAAGGCGTTCCTCGTGTCGGCCTACCACGACCAGCGCGAGGCGGGCCAGAACACGCGCATCATCGGCATCGCCAAGCGCTACGAGCCGGACGTCCTGTCGTGCCACTTCTGCTGCCGCGGCCGCGCCGAGATGCTCACGGTCGCCGCCAGCACGTACGTCCACTCGGACCACTTCGAGTTCCCGTACGGCACGGCGGACTTCCTGTGCGCCGAGCCGTCGGACTGCGAGCCGAGCCACGTGTCGGTGCGGCGCACGCGCACGGCGCCCGACGGCGAGGAGGAGGACGACGCCGACTGGGTCTTCATGCCCGTGCGCAACCGCCTCTACATGCCGCCGACCTTCGCGCAGGAGTTCAGCGTCTGCATCTCGACGCTGTTCGGCAACTACAGCAACGTGCTGCAGTTCGTGCAGGCGATCGAGATGTACCGCATCCTGGGCGCGGGCCGCGTCACCGTCTACAACACGAGCTGCAGCGCCGAGCTCAGCAAGGTGCTGCTCTACTACGCGAGGGCCGGCCTGGTCGAGGTCGTCCAGTGGCACATCACCGACTACCTGCAGGTGTCCAAGGGGTGGCACTACCCGGAGCACCCGGGCGAGCTGCACTACTACGGCCAGATAGCGGCCCTCAACGACTGCGTGTACCGGCACATGTACAGCACGCGCTACCTGGTCCTCACCGACATCGACGAGGTCATCATCCCGCTGAAGCACGCCAACTGGAGGGACCTCGTCCAGTACCTGAACGACAAGTACGGCGCCGACATTTACATGTTCGAGAGCCACGTGTTCCCGTACACGGTCACCGAGGAGTTCGGCTCCAAGTTCCGGGCGTGGGACGCCATCCCGGGCGTCAACATAATGCGCCACATCAGGCGGGAGCCGAACCAGCCGGAGGTTTTCAACCCGACCAAGATGATCCTGAACCCGCGCGCGGTGCTGCAGACGTCGGTGCACAGTACGCTGAACGCGCTGGGCATCTCGGAGACGGTGCCCGGCGACACCGCCATCATGCACCACTACCGGTCGCCGGAGCAACCCGACCTGCCGCGAGACTCGCTCATCGTGGACCTCACGCTCTGGAGATACAACGCCACCCTCATCAGGAACGTCAACAAGGTCCTCAACAGGGTCTTCTGGAACGAATAGCGTGGTGGCGGCGGCGTTGGCGGTCTCGCGTCTTACGGTCTTGCGATTCGAGTTCAAACACTGGTGTCTTTAAGTTTTACGGTTGGGAGTGTGGTTTTACATACGGGGACATATTTAATGGTCTAATTTTATTGTTCTGTTTAGATTATTATTATTATTATTTTCAGCTTACGTTAATCCACAAGGGCAAAATAGGGTTTGTACCGGTATTTTTTGGGGGATCGAAGGAAGTTAACGGTGATTGTGGATTTATTTGAAAACAATCCTATTTTTCTTGTTACTTTTGGAGCTCGTCTCTACATGTTTTCAGGTTGAGCATATTAGATGTGGCACAAATTGTTTGAAATAAACACTTTAGATGTGCGTACATGCTACGAGTTTCTAACGGCTCATTGTTTTCATGACTCGCGTCCATGGACCATCGTGAAATCCCAGAGGATGGTGTCAGGATTTGTAAATTAAATCCTGTGATAAGAAAAGAAAAAAGTGTATATACAATTTTAAACTTTGAATTCAAGCGATAATTTGAATGACAGTTGTGTCTTGGGCCAAATACACTATTAAAGACTCTAAAGATATACTAGTAAACAATACAATGGATTAATTAGGAATATATATTTATACATCCAAATGTATATAATTGTATATTAGAAAATGTGACAACACTCGTTGTTGATGCAACTCATTTAAAATTATAAAGCCGTGTTGATGTATTCCTAAACAATGCATGGAGTTGAAATTCTCAAGTGTTGCATTATTACGTTAACAGTGGGATTACTTTAGTGGAGATCATCATTATCACATTCTGTATTGATGTGGGTTTTCATGGCTCCATGGAGCCTGAAGATGCCTCCAATGTGAGAGACGAACCGTCGCGAATGAGAGAGAGGAGAAACGCTCGCCACGGCTATCTCAAAAGAGTAACAGTAAAGAGAAATTCTCAGTATCACGTATTATCACTCTTGCAAACCATTTTTAGATCTACAGCAAAATGTGATTACTATTAATTAGTTTATGGCAGACAAAAGTATTGTGCCGTCAGGGTGATTAAACCCACGTGCGTGCCCACCATTAGAGTTTAATCAATGCTGATAATCATTTCACAGCTTTCAATCTTAAGCTCATTACTAATCCGTGACACGTCTTGTATTTAAAAACAATTGAGACACCTCACATAAGGATATATATTTCTAAATGTGGAGTTCACACCTAGTCTGCATGTACACATATGTTTACATTGCATGCCTCCAATATGGGTTTCTGATATACATATACACAATTTTTTTGTGTTAATTATGATTTGTCATCTTTAGCCGAATGACAACCATACATTTGTATTTCCCCCAGAACACATCCTGTTAATTAATCACTTAAAGACTTATTGTAGCCTTATAATAAAGAGTCTACATTTTGCCTTATATCGTCTGAAACAAAATTGGCAGCAGGGTGGCACAGTGGTAACATCTGCACCTCACTCCTGCCTCGGGCGCCTTTCTGTGTGGAGTTTGTGGGTTCTCCCCCTGTTCTGGGTGGGTTTTCTCCAGTTTCCTCCCACAAGTAAAAAATAAAAATATTGAATTGGCCGATAACATCATAATATATAGGATGCAGTGTGTGGCAAAACGTTGGTGCCGGCAAACCGCCTGGCTGCTTTCGCACTCCTCCGCCTCTCTGCAATTTCCTTGCGCCTCTAAATCGGTCTCTCTTCGAATTAATTCCTTCGAAATTGAATGAATATGTGCGCGTTAGAAATAGCATTTGTTATTCAAATAATTCTGCACAAAATGTCATCGTGGCGCATAAACCCGCGGTTTAGAGATTCCGAAGGGAGTGACGTGCAATGTATTGTTCCGGGCCATGCATAACATACCTAACGTTGGAGGCTTGAACCAATGCACGTTAGCACACGTGGCTGAAAAGAGTGCTGGAGAGATGTGCTTTTAATGTGGACGTGGGCATATGCTTGACGAGCATCACAAAATGTCTTTCACATTTTTCAAATTTTCCTTCCACTTTGTGTCTCAATAGTGTCGGCTGTTGGCACACAACGCCTCTTATGTGCTTAAGACGAACACAAACCATTCACTTGTTGCTGTGAACTACCTCGATTTATGTTTTATTCGTCATTTTATCTTAGAATTTTCAAGGCAGAGGTTTGTTGGCAGGTTTGGAAGGAATTCAGTTGATTGTATTCGTGTTTTCCTTGCACATTGAGGTGATGGTGGCATTGTATATACAGGAAAACTATTGGTATATTATTGTTTTCTAGATGTTTCAGTTTCCCAACACTGCAGATGACAAGTATTGTTTGCTAACAGAGCACATTCGCAAATGATGCCTATTTGAAAAAGAAGCAGCTCCGATTATAATTTGATATTTGTTACAGTTAATGTAATTGACATTGTTGCCATAATATATAGATAGCTCATTGAAGTACGCACCTGATATATGGTGGTAATTTGGTTGCATTAAGCTCATTGGCAAGACTGCATTTGACATAATGCAAAATAATTACTTATTAGCTGTAATGGGATGAATTGCGTACTATTTTACATTCATCAAATTTTTATATTTATTTTTTGCATTAAATACCCCACATTACTGAGAATATGGAAGCTGTACTATTTTATCACATTAAATAATCCAGATAATGTGCCACATGGCATGTTGGGGTTTGAAATCACCTTTTAAAATGAACATTTATATTATAAACAGAGAGCTTACAAACCAGCTTTAGATTCATAACGTTTATGAACCGTACGTTTTTTTGATTCCACAAGTAACTGGAACGCATCAGAACTGAGTATTGAAGGCCTTTTGAAAATACATATCATAATATAAAATTGGGATTGACATCTCCTCTCATCTAATGACGCTGCAATTAGACACCAAGAAATCAAGAGTTTGTGGTTGAAGTCTCAACTAGTTTTGAGCAATCACTGTGTTCCCGTACACTGTTGTTGATTATTGGCCAAAATGTCGTGATGTTGACAACACCGTGGTTGATGTGTGGCTTTCAGCACTGTACCCTAGCGTTGTCTTCAAAATCCAGGTATAAAGTAGTTTTTAAATGCTTTGGGATGAATTTTGAAATGTGCGTTTTTCACGAGTTAAAAAAGGCTTAACAAAACAAATGAAAAAAATAATAACTGTCCTTGCATTGTCTTGTAACCAAAATTTGCGATTGCTAATGATTGGTCATGGCTTGTATATTTGGGGAAAACAATTGATTGTACCCTGACATTGCCAATTCAACATCATCATTTTAAAAAGGGTGTAAAATAAGCAAAACTGTTTTTAAATGTATAGATTTGTCACTGTCTCTTTGCACACATTTTAATGACAAGTCTTGTACTAATCAAGTGTCATGTAAAATTGCAGTAAATTATATCGGTGTTGTCAAAAAGAATCTGTCTTCATAAAGATATGCTTTGTACCGTGTTCTAGAAAATAGTAATTTTTTTCTGTAAAGATTGCGGAACAATATGGTGTAAAATAAATGTGATCACACGAATTATCAGCAAAGTTGAACTCTTTTACATCTAATAGAGGTTTTTCAACCGATGGCTTGAGTTTACATAGTCTTTTCAACATTGCTGCCTGATATTTGTTGTACATAACAGAGTGGCTCAACGCAATGGATAGAGAAAAGTATCACATTCTTTTGAAAACAAAAACAATAACAATATGCAATGCGGCATGTTCCAACGTCTAGCCGCCTCCTTCCTGTTAGGCAGCTGCCTGGAGTTGAACCGAGGATTTGAGGGGTGCCAGCTCGGACCTCTGCGTCACCCGGCGAGCTCCCCTGTAAGATGTCTAGGCTCAGAGCTGTAACTGGGACTAAAGCACTCGTGTATAGTATCGCGGAAACACAGACTGAACCGCTGCATCCACAAATCGCACACAATCGCGAGGGGGCCATGGTGAGGCACCTTTAATTATGCCATTCAGTTTTTATCTAAGCTCGAAGGGACCGTTGAGCTATGTAGCTCTGTGTAACAGTTGTCCATCGGGGAGGGATAAACGAGTTACAACATCTGACGGCAACGGGGGCAATTTTAGTCAGCAGGATAATTAACCTCGGCAGCATGTCTTTGGACTTTGAGCTGAAACCGGAGTACTTGGCGAAAACCCACGCGGACACGGGGAGAACGTGCAAACGCCACAAAGAAAGGCACCCGAGCCGGGAATCCAACCCAGCGCCTTTTTGCTGTGAGGCGGCAGCGCATCTCCCTGAGCCACCGTGCTGTGCTATTTTGATATTATCGTATTGGGCAATGCATGACTGGCTGAATGTAATGTAATGCCTATGCTGTGAAATCACTGTTGATGGTGAAGAGCCAGGCTACGAACAGCGATGCATACACAAGAGGCATTGCTTTTTGTGCAATAGCAATGGGCAGCCTGTGGTTTTTTCCCAGGAATTCATTCACATCTCCCAGAAACGTCCTCCTCTGAGATCAGCCTTTCCCATAGACACAGGACAAATGGCCCATGCTGTGCCTTACGTAAGTTAGCAGCATCACGGCTCGTGCTTTTACAACGGTCATAAAATACATGGCACACAATTGTGAAACTAGCTCTTTGCTTCGGAAAGCCACAACCAAGCACACCTTATGCACACACATCGCCTGACCCATTTAAAAGAATAAAGACTTAGAAAACTGTGGATAGAACAATCCGGTTTTTATTTAACTTGACTCATAACGTTTGTTTCTTGTCTTTGTAGACTTCCACATGTGCACCGTTTTGTTGCTCGAAGAATGTCCCCGCGATGCTCTCTCTCTCTCCCTCCAGGTGTATGCTTAAAGCACCGCGACCCTACAGTCTGTTAAGACTAAAGGGTGTATCGTTGTGGGCAGCACGGTGGCGTAGTGGGTAGCCTTTCTGTGTGGAGTTTGCATGTTCTCCCCGTGTCTGCGTGGGTTTTCACCGGGCACTCCGGTTTCCTCCCACCGTCTAAAGACATGCTGCCAGGTTTATTGGCGTACTGATTACATTTCCCCGGGCGTCCTGCGATGGACTGGCGTCCCATCCTCGGTGTTCCCCTGCCGGGATAGGCTCCGGCTCACCGCGACCCTGTACAGGATCAAGCGGTTTCTGAAAATGGATGGATGGATGGTGTATCGTTGTCTTAAAGCATTGGATGACCGTACCATCCGCCTGTCGTGATGTTTAGAAACAGAGTCCACCGGCTGAGGACGTGAGTGCCGCGTCACGCCACTAACCCGGGGACGTGCAGGATGCAAATAACGAGTTTGACCTTCATGGCGCTCGTGTCGCAAGCACCGACGATCCTGTCGCAAGCACCGACGATCCTGCCCAGGGTCAGGTGTGAACGACAGCACGAAATCACATTCCCGGCGTTTGTGCGCTTCACACTTGCGGTATGCCGAGAACGCAGCTGCTTTGCCTAAGATGTTTATTAACCAAAGCAGATTCTGTGAGATTCCAAAGACAAGCTGCTGCATAGATTAATTGGTCTGCTGACTAAATTGGCCCCGGTGCCCTGTGATGGACTGGCGTCTTATTATGGGTATAGCCCTGCCTTGCGCCCTGGTGTCTGCCTGGATAGGCTCCGGGCTCACCGCAACCCTCTACAGGATGAAGCGGTTTCTGACAATGAATGGTGATGCGGATTACATGAGATGTTCACGAAGGGACAAGTCTGATGCTGGTTCCCTGCCCAAGTCAGTGCGTTTTTACCATGATTGGCTTCGGTAGCACACTGACACCGCCCCATTTGGAAGGCGATATCGAGGGCTGGTTAAAAAAAAAACCCCATTCAGGTTTAGGATGATAAACGTGTTGGACAACCCAGTGTGTTTGAATCCCAGGCGGATTGGGTATACGACTGGCATCGAGCCCCGGATGGATCAAGCACATGGACACATCACATTTGTATGTAAACCAGGTGGGCCGCTACCTTACCCGGAGAGACTTCCTATCGCTTGGGGTTCCCTTTGTGTGCAATAACAATGTGTCACCAATTTGATTACTCGTAGTGTGGTTCTCCTCCGTGGACACACAGCCCTGGCTGGCCTCGGGCTACACGGCTGTCTGTCTGATTTGCATGCTGCTGTTATGTTAAGAACATGCCGCCCGCCCCGCGTGGCCTTTATAGCTTCGCGTATCCGCTTGCTATTGTGATGCATTCACGCAAAGTGTGCCTCGTATAGTTTATCCTTCGCGCAGTGCTGGAGGGTTGCGGTTCTCAGGCGCCGGCACGTTGATGCCGCTCATAGGGATGAAGCCGGCCCATAAACATTGCTCATCCTAACGGTGATGTAGGTTAAGGGCGAGGGCCCTCCCGTGAAGGGAAGCCGTGTGGCACCCCGTCTTTCATGTCGTGTCCGCAAACGCTTTTTTTCATCATTTTTTTGTCTTTTTTCCCCATTGCCTACCCCTGCAGTGTAAGCCCGGTGTTTTCTGCATGTACACACATTAGGAATGTACACACACTCTGAATGTACGGGACACACACTCGGAAGAAAAACAAGTGATCCTCCCACAGTCGAAAGACATGCAGCTGCATAGGTTAATTGGCCCGCTGACTGAATTGCCCCCGGTGCTGTGTGATGGACCGGCGTCCCATCCTGGGTATATCCCTGCCTTGGGCCCTGTGTCTGCCGGGGTAGGCTCCGGCTCACCGCGACCCTGTACAGGATTAAGCGGATTCTGACAATGGATGGATGGAACAAGTGATAATCACGCCGCTTGTACTGATGTAGGTTTTCACGACTCGAATCATGACGGTTGCTTTTAAAAAGCTGTTCTTTCGGGGTAGCCGTGTATACTGAGCGCTCTCCCTCTCTCGCTCGCGACACTTCGCCTCCCACGTTGGACGAAAATTACGTGCTTGTTTTTTTAAATATTGCGCTGCGATGAGTGCATATGCGTCGCGAGCGTGTGATGCAGAGAAGGCATTGGAATAATGCATTGCAATGAGCTTGTATACACTATGCTGGATAATCCATCCATCCATCCATTTTCTAAACCGCTTGTCCTGGTGAGGGTCGCGGTGACAGCAGTCCAAGGAGAGTGGACCAGACATCCCTTTCCTCAGCAACAGACTCCAGCTCTTCCCGGGGGATTCCCAGCCGTTCCCAGGCAAGCCGAAGGATATAATCCCTCCAACGTGTCCTAGGTCGGCCTCTAGGTCTCCGCCCGGTGGGCCGCGCCTGGAATACCTCCCGAGGGAGCCTTCCGGGGGGCATCCTTACCAGATGCCCGAACCACTTCAACTGGCTCCTTTCAATCCGAAGAAGCAGCGACTCTACTCCGAGGTTGTCCCGGATTTCTGTGCTCCTCACTTTATCACGGAGAGTGAGCCCAGCAACCCTGCGGAGAAACCTCATTTCTGCCGCTTGTATCCGCGATCTCGTTCTTTCGGTCATTACCCAAAGTTCATGACCATAGGTGAGAATAGGGACGTAGATTGACCTGTAAACCGAGAGCTTTGTCCTAGGACCAAGCTCCCGCTTCACTACCACGGACCGGTACAGTGCCCGCATCACTGCCGACGCTGCTGCAATCCGCTGGCCAACCTCACGTTCCCGCTTACCATCACTCGTGAAGAAGACCCCAAGATACTTAAACTCCTCCACTAAGGGCAACTGCTCTCCCCTCACCTGAAGAGGGCAACCCACTCTTTTCCGTGAGAGGACCATGGCCACAGATTAAAAGAGTGGGTTGCCCTCTTCAGGTACTGGATAATATATTGTTTTATTTTTTAGCCGTTTTAGAACGTACGTTGGCATTGTAGAAAGAAAAAATGCTAACCTTTTGGAGGCGTCTTTGCGAATCGCAATGAAACGTTTACATTTGTAAAGCTAGGCCGGCTTCTTTAGGTCATCCCCACCACCCCCAGCACTTTGCCAAAACAGTTCCGTTCACGGTAAATTCTATCAAGACTGGCTCTGCAAATCTATCGAGTGCAATTCACACGTTGGCGCGTTCATTTGCCTATAAGGGAACGCTTGGTGCTATAATCGTGTCAGTCCCGAAGGTCGCCCCCTCTCTCAGCCAGTGGTTCTTAACATCGCACCTCAGAACCATAACAAAGCATATTTTTCTATCATCTCCAAAGAACAGATGCACGCCGCGTATTCTCTGTTACCTAGTTTGCGTATGAATAGGTACGATATTTTATATAGGCAGTGGGACGAGTGGGAAATGTGTTGCATTTGTTGGTCCCTGGGGCTGAATTGTTTTAGCCGCAGCTGTTGTGCTCAAACCCCAGCTGTAAGAGCGGCTTCTTGAATGAGGAATATTTTGCTTTATACAGACTGCGAATTTATGGCATGTGGCAGGTAGACAGAGTTGTATATACACTAATTTTGTCTCGTTAA
>JAZEWU010000018.1:8177147-8196936 GCA_036362915.1 Geotria australis | reverse complement strand
CGTATAACAGTTTGTCTGCAGATGCCGTTATTTAAAATTGTAAATGTTGTTTACATTTACACTAACAGAAACCGTAAAAAGGCAATTTAATGTGCGTATATATTGAGTGGAATTGCATATTTGTGTACGCTCTGGATTAAGTTGTGGGTGGGGGATTCATTATGGTGCCTTCTCAAGTTAATTCGCATTGTGCAAATTCGTGTTTTCGTTTCGATAGAAATAATTCCAGGAAATTAATACAAACTTTCTCAAAATGTATCACGAATATACATGCGTAATCAGATACGTACGTAAAGGCATGCATAATTAAATAAACGCATTTGATGTGTAAATAATATATGAATGCATTGCCTTGCATGCATACGGCATGCTCCATACAGAATACACGGAAATAGGTATTACTGCGCACAAATATATTATATTACACAAATCGCTCTGCCCATGTGCCAAAGGTAATGTGCTCTGGCACTGGGAACTTTAAAATGAGCTTTTGATATTTTGTCACAATGCTCTTTTAAGCATGCCTGGTCATGGATGAGATACGGATATGGAGGTGCGAGTAAAATGCAGAGACGCTGGTGGAAGGCAGACATGCAGCCAGCCGGCGCCAACATTTTCCAGACACTGCGTCCTAAATATGATGATGTTTTTGGCTAATTAATGAGTGGGGTCTTTTTCACTTATGGGAGGAAACTGGAGAGCCTGGAGAACACACAAACTCCACAGAGAAAGGCATCTGAGGCTGGAATCGAACTGCCTCGGGCAGGACTTTCTCTCGGTTACCACTGCGCCACCCTGCCGCCCAATGGCTGTGATGGCAATTGTTTAATAATGTATTGTGTTGAAATTGTGCATGCTCATTGCATACATAGTGGCCGTTAACTAAGGCAGGATGAGAATGATAGGAAGCAATTCCACAATGTTGGAAGCAGTTATCTTAGAATCAATTTGGGTGTGCGAATGGCTTTTGTAAATGTATTTTTAAAAAGCCTACTTTGTGATTTAGCACTTAGAAATGTAAAGAACACTGATGTAAGTTATAATGTATTTATATTTCATTATCGCAAAAAAAATTGAAGGCGCACTTTCACGTCGCGAAACCGGATTCTGATAAGGGCACTTGTGAAAAAATGTGGTGGACGTGCAATGTTATGCTTCTTTAGAAATGTCTACAAATATTAAACATTAAGCATTTTTATTTTGAAATGTATGCGTGCAGAGTAAAAAAAGCACAAGTGAATCTCTGTCTGTTTCAGCTCAGAGTTGGACCATTTCATCTCAGGCAACCGTAGGGACATTTAGACGCGTGCGTTTCTCTATTTGTAACACAGTCTGTTGAGAGACAGAATTTTACTTCACAGCGGAGATACGCTACACGAGGTCGGATTTCATCTGGGGACTAAACTTGCTTTCAAAGCCAGCACAAAGCCACTGAGATATTCTTCTGTCATTTAAATATAATTTCAGAGCTGATTGGAATACGATTTTGAAAAGAGATTATTCTTTTTTCCACCGAATTTTTACTTTAGATATTAGTGTGCACAGTCACTGGCAAGAAGGATGACACTATCACGCTCGCCCTGTGTGAGAGGGCAAAGCACTCATGCTTGTTTTCCTGCAATGGCCACCCGCACGCCTCGATGTTGTATTCTCAAGGGGAGGCAGCTGAGTTTCCTGACATTGCATTCAATATCCCAGCCTCGGAGCCACGTCTGATGCCGTGGTGGCTTTACGGAATGAAAATCAACAACTAGACATGAAACTAAAGTTAATTTATATTTAAAATGTAATCTAAATTATGGATCACATTTTATACAAAAACTTCCCACAAATGACCCCTTCACACAAGTATTAAAGATTGTGTAGATTTCTAATCACAATATTAAAACGTGGGAATCTAATATGTTATTTCAATTTAATGAGGTTTTTTCGTTCTGCCGAAACATGACGTGTACTTTAACTGTAGCTGTTAATGAACTGTCAACCACTGAACAGACCTGTGGGATGCTTAAAATTACATTTTTTTCAAGTTTTAATGTTTTATTCTGCGGATAATTACATTGGCAATGAATCATTTTGAGAGCAGCGATTTCATACTTTACTTTTTAGTCTTACCAATAGATATACGTGACTACTTGTACATGATTATCATAGAAACTAGCATTCATTGATGGTTTACAAAGTGGTATTTATCTTACCATGACCAGTGGTCCTCTGTAAACGTGATGCGTATGATATGGATAACATGTAAGCAATGTCTTATAAAAATGTACGGTTTTAATAAGTACTCATGGTTGGGTTAGCCACTGTATAATTAATAATAAAGTCCTGCAAGAATAGAATAAAACACATTTAAATTGCACACTGTTATTTGTTTACACATGAGTCAAAAAACACCCCTCTTTTCCCACCCCTTGCACACATGCCGAGTACAAACAAATGACAGCACACACTGCTACCTATAGAGTATATACATTACACATTTCAGCTCTACTCAGTGCTGTCAAATATTTGGCGAGTTTGTTTGATGGTGTGACTCGGTAATCTCAAACAAAAAACACATTCTCGGCATTGTATCCTGAGGGGTTCCATCTGCGTGGTGAAATGTGCGGTGTTATCATGTCAGCAGACACCTATTGAACACAATGATGGGTATCAGCCCACACACAACACTCTTGCCCCCTACCCCAAGGTGATAGAAAGTAATATCCAGCGCTGTGTCAAGTGCAAAGTGAAACTGTGGTGTTTTGAAGCCACCGTGGGGGAAAACAACGTGCCGGAAATATAAAAGACAGGTTTTTGGCATCACACTTCCCTTCCTGTTTCTGCGAAACTTGACGAGGTCCGGATTCTCTCATGCGTTTTTCACCTTTTGTGTGATTCGTTTAAAGTAAAATTTCTGCTTAAGTGGATAATTTTTTAAGTTATATTTCTGGCCAGGTGGGTCAGAAGTCAGAGCACCGATCTAGAACCGCTGAAAGTCTGCCGAGGTGTGGATCCGGGTAGATGCCCTTGATTAATCCGGGTTAATCAAGTTTCGCCAGTTACTAATTACTGCGCATTCAATTCGGTTTTCTGCTCCATTTAGACAGTAAAAAAATCAGCTAAGAGAAATTAATATATTGGTTTGACCGTCACGAGATAAAGAAGATCTCTGTAGCAGGATGTGTGGGGTAAGTGTTTTCCCCCGACAGCAGCTCCGGATGTCGTAAAGATGCGGCCATGTCGTTTAGGCCTTCACTCAAGGGAGGAACGCTGTCTTGTTTCAACTGCCGCGCGGGAAGATCGGAGCTGCTGCGTGTCCTTTCTGGATGCGGTGCGCGAACCGTACCACGTGTAGGTGAGTATGTGCCCGCGAATATTTCGGCACGGCGACCGGACGCACGAGGCAGATGGCGTGATGCACCGTTGTGGGTTGTTGGGGATTCACCGGAGAACGCTTTGAATACGGGGATGCGGTTTAATCGCACTCCACGTGGTCCCCCACCGCCAACATGGAAACTTCTATTTTTGAGCGTGAAGCTGTTGGGGGGGGGGGGAAAGGAAAGAAACGTTGTATACTTTGGGCTGTAATGAAAAATATCTATTAAAAAAAGGATTATTCCTCGTGACTTTGTTTACACTGTTGCATAGGGGGAGCCGTGGAGCAGAGAGACGCAAGAGAGAACGTAATGATGTAGGTTTTCACGTCCCGACGTGTGAGAATTGTTCTTAAGAGCTGCTGTTTTGGGACAGCCGTGTCGAGAGAGGAGGAACGCGCGACACGGCTATTGAGAAAGAGCAGCTCGTAAAAGCGATTCGCAAGAGAGAACATAAAGTGATGAGCATGTGGCGCACGTGCAGAGATGGATCTAGGGACGGCTTGAGCACATTGATCCTGAAATGTCAATCTTTTTAAAAGGGCCTTACAATAAAGATAACAACTCAAAGAACCAACGCAGTTCTCTGATAAATATCAATACAACGCTGCATGTCGAGGTCTCAGTTGGCCTCAGAGGCTGTGCCGATTGCCCCATCGCCCACCACTGAATTCACCACTGCACATGTGGAACAAATAATGGGCTCGTACGACAACAGCGACGCGAGGTCGTGCCGGTGGTGTTCTAAAGCTCGACGCTTGGTATCTGCGAGCGGATTTCGTGGGTGTCTCGTAACGACACCGCTTCAGGCAAGGTGAGATTGGAGACACAACCCGAACAGCGGGCAAGTGCAGGAGACCTCAATATCACCCCATCCAACCTCATAATTGCAGTACGGTATATCACGTGTTTTTTTTTTTCATTTTAAAAATGTTTGGTCGTGATGGCAGCAGTTAATAAAATAACACGAGTTCATAGGTGAAGGGCCTTGAGGGTTGGTATTCAATCCAGCCAGGGTTGTTGCGCTGGCTGGATGTGCCGTGTTTTTCGTGCCGTGCCCCTCGGATGTTTTGCCAGCTGGGCCGGCCATGTGTTGACCCTGCAGGGGTCGAGTCTGTCGGTCCAGCTGCTCCTCCCGCACTTGTGGATGCGTTTAGATTGTGCGTGATGATGGGTGTGCGTACCTCCGAGCGCCGGCAATGTGGCTCTCCGGATTTGCGACGACAGAGAGAAAGCTTGGAAATTAAACGCGAGCGCTCATTTCCACTCGTTCTCCAAGACGTCTGCTGTTTTACTGGCGAGTCATTAATTCGCCGTTACTCGTTCACAATGATAGGGGGATTGCGTTTTGTTACACGACGAATTTCGCCGACGCTCGTAGCGTATAAAGACGTTCCCCGCGTCATGTCAATTCATACGTCGCGCCGATTGCTCCCGTGGGAATTGTGGTAAAAATTATTAGACAGAGAACAAAGATGCGCTCAGCCTCCCGGCCACCGGCCTGCATTCTCAATGATGACAGCCTGCTTTGCTGAGGGTTCACTTACGAGTGAATTGAGGCCCCTCGCATTGAACCACCTCAACGCACACGCCGTGTGATACGTGCGGTGAACGCTGCGATGTTATTGAAGATGTGTAAGGGTTGTGTCGTGGAAGCCTAGTGTTTTGTTTCCAATTATTCGCGTGCCGCGTCCGTTTTGTTTTCTCGTGAAGGATGCAGAGTGAGTGAAATCCGCGAACGATGCACCGTCATCCGTTCGATTAAGAGACACAAAGCAGGCGCGATGAAATACTATTGTTGTGTATCAGGAAAAAAAATGGTAGGAATGAGACGGAGAGAGGGCGTGCTGTTGAATCCAAGCTCTCGCTGACATTTTTACTGCAAGCAATACACGTGCATTACTCCCAATTCAGTGTTACGTAACGATCGAAATTGTGTTGCCAGCTTTTTAATGGCATGCTAAGTGCCAGGCAAATAGGTTGTCTTCCAATTATTCAAAGCACTTAAGTTAATGCCAACTGGGCAAAAAATAAATCCGGGCGACTAGAATTGAGGCCAAATTCGAACCACAACGCCATCGGGTCAATATAACAAGAAATACAGATGGTGAAAGCTTTCGCACAATGACACTATACGGTGGATATTGAAACAATAATTTTTGGTCCTTAAAAGCCACAGCATATTAAAACGGTGAAAGCTTCTACATCACCTCTGCAGTAAATGCCACGGGGTACGGAGCGTCGTATGTTATGCACACAATAGAATATTTATATTGAAAAAGTGAAAATACAGTACTACAAAAGCGTGGTTTTTTTTTTTAATATAAAGGAGGCTGAAATACAATGCCGGGGTAGAATAGCAGACTGCCTTGTTGTCATATGCTGAGAATCGCTGGTAGGGTGGGAAGAAAGCAGGGTGTTTATCACAAGATTGTAGAAATATTGGCATCCAGCGCAGCAGTTGGGTCTGCTGTGGATTAAGGGGAAGGCATTCGCCAAGACCGGAGTGGTGGAATTCCATGGCTGCATTTCCCTGCCGGCTGTCTCTGCGAATCGAGAAGGCTTGCCAGCTGCAACAGGGCCATTTAAAGGAACCGCAACACGACGAGATCCGCCGTCTGAACGAGAATGTATCAGTCAGCCGTTGTGAAATGATGACGCGTGGAGTGAAAGTATTGTTGATTGACACAATTCCATCCGTCCATCAATTGTCAGAAAACCGCTTAATCAGAAAAACCGCTTAATGATACGCAAAATAAATGTTAAGCCCTTTACCGAACAGCTTGCCCACGCCCTGTCCGTAATCGGAGTTGTTTGACCATACTTCCCTGTGTCGGTGAAGGTGGGGGACCAGGAGCCATTTAGATATCAACTTGCCTCTGAAGTTGGCCGGGGTTCGTAGCGTAGCGCGTTGATCGGTGTGGCACTGATTCACCGTGAATGGAATAACCTTTATTTAAAACCAGGGGAGAACCCGGGAGGACACAATACCTGTCTCACAAAGGACACCTCTGGGTTTCTTTATGAAGACGGTCATTGTTGATCCTCACCTTCACATAGTATTTTTTTTTTATTTGAGCTGTGACACTGGCGCACAATGTCCCGCTTTTAGAATAAACCGTGGCATCACCGGCTTTCAGAGCAGACAGCTTACTTTCTCATTAAACAGCCTGCAGCACAACCGAGCGTTTACGGTAGTAAAGTGATCTACACCGGAGGTGCATGGGAATAAGACACAGTCCAGTGTCACGATTGCCCCGACGTATTGTTATTGTCATCAGAAAATCTGGCCAGAAGTTGCGACGTCGATAATATTTCATTTTACGATCGTGAATAAGAAACGTTGCGGTAAAATGAAATACACTTTTTCAATGAGCGGAAAATGTGGAAATGTCACCGAGCATTTGTGGCTGACATTAAGCGCCAAGTGACAAGCCCTGTGGTTGGAATCCCAGCTGCTTCTTCAGTGCTGATGTAAACAAATATGACAGCATTTTTGCATAATGAATTCCTCCTAGACTGCAAGCATATCCGAACACTCCTGACTTCCCAACATAAATGCTAGGTCTGCAGTGAACCGTTGTGCTTACGCTTCACATTATTTGGGACTATCCAGGGGTGAAAGGAACTTGCAATTCGTACCGGTCGTATCACAACCCCCCTTCCCACCTGTGCTGGGACTGTCGGACAGAGAGATGCGGCAGCTAAGCCGTGGCTGGCGTGGACTGTGGCACAAGGAATGAAATGTGGTGCCTCTGTGCAAATCAAATCATTAGCAAATTAAGCGTTCGCGCCATTCCGATAGCACAAGGCTATCACGGAGGTGCTACGTTTCACAGATGTAGTTGCACGCTGTTTTGTGTAAATCATAACAGCGTATTTTGCGGGTAACATTTCCAAATTTGGACCATGACTCCGGCACACAGTGGCCTACTCTTTTCAGATGATGTCATGGGACCATCGTTCACCGTGAAGCTAGCTTTGTGTGTATTTTATAGTTAATAAAACTGCAGTATTGACTTGGGGCGTCCTGCTGGATTTGACCCGTGAAACATCTGCATCAACCGGCGAACGTAGCACCGCTGGGCCGCATTCACCGTCCCAATTTATGCGCTCGCTGTAGCTCAGAGCCAGGGCTCACTTGGCCCGTGGGCCTTTGAGCAGTTGCACTGCCTGCACCCTCTGCAGAAGTCTACATGATGATACTTGAAATGACAAATACCAATGTATTCACGTAGGTTTTTATGGCTTGATGAATGGGAATTAGTCTCAAGTGCTCTTCTATCTGGATAGCTGTGTTGGGCATTCCTCCTCTCTCCTTCGTGACGTTTAGCCTCCCACCTTAGAGGCTTATGGTGCCTCCAACCTGGGCGGCAAAATACCAGTTTCCCTATGCATATGGAAATGTCCTTTTGTTATTGCTTTGCATGAACTGATGTAGATTTTCACGGCTCGATTCATGATAGCTGCTTTTTTGGTGGTTGCATGATGGTTGCTTGGTTGTTTTTCATGACGGTTGCTTGATGATGGTTGCTGTTCCCGAAAGTACAGCTATGAAAAGCAACCACCATTGTGCTTTGTATGTATTATTAAGCATTGGAGGGATAATTTTACATTTTGTCATAGGCGCTTTGTGTGTTTACTTGAATTTTCCATCGCCACCTATGGACACATATTTAATTTTAAGAGCTTAACATGATGTCGTTCTGCAGACAGTAGCAGACCTGCAGGATGTTGACATCTGAGCCAGTGTTCTACACTCATTTTATGACACAGAAATAATTAAAACTCCTTGCGCTACGTAAATGAAGAAACACATGAGATGGATAAAATTAATGACTTTAAAGACAAAACAAACCCTGTCGACGCTTTAAACTTTATAAACATGTATTCTTGCGCGAAGTGTTGCACACGCAAAACATCATCTCTCCGGTAACAGAATTATGTTTTGTATCGTGGCGGCATACTCTCACAAGCCTCACCGCTGGCTCTATCGACATACAGACTTAAAACACCTTCCCCTGCCTCAGGAATTATAAGTATTGACAGACTTCTCACAAAATACAGGCCGATTGCGCAATTTAATGTGCATCACTTGAGGCCCATTACAGCTTTACAGCTGTAGCCTCTGCTACCAAGGCGGCACTATGAATCGTGACAGTAATATGACCCTTGTGCTTTCAAGCCAGCTTTTGTAAAAGCTAGCAATTTATAAGCCATTTCAGCGCTATAAACGAAACACATTAACGCCGTTTGTTGGCCTCACATTTACTTCGAACTTGAACTTGCTGTCTTGCGACGATGTTTGGCCCCAGAACACAAAAAAAACACGAAAATAAGGGAGTAAAACAAAAGTTGGTGGCACATTTTCAACAACTACAGCCGGCGGTAACTGTGCATTTTGTCAGCATAAAGAGTGCGAAATTATGCTCGCATTTTGAAAGCTGAAATCAATGTTTTCGAAGCGGAATCATTAAGTTATCACGGAGCTGTCCCGCAAATGGCAATTTGTTCACATTTATGAATCAGAATGACTGCAAAAGGTCTCGTTAGAAAAAAGTTTTAGGTGAAAATCTATCGCACGGATGTTCGATGAACGAAACCGTCCACACGTAGAGTCGAGTGTGCATGGTGCTCGTGAAGGAGCCTGCACAGTGCATCAACAAATGTCCGGTCAATAATAAGTGTGGCTTTCAAGCCTCCCCTAGATATTGGACAGCAGTGGAACGGTTGTGTGATTTGACGTGGGGTTTTACGGCTCGATGTATGAGAATTGTTTTCCAGAGCTCTTCTTTCGGGATAGCCGTGTCGAGCGCTCCTTCTTTCTCCTTCGTGACGTTTCACCTCAGATGCCTGTAATGTTGGCGGCAACACGTTACAACGGAGAGGGGGGGCACTTGACACGGCTGTCCCAAAAGAACAGCTCTGAAGAGCAAACAACATCATGAATCGAGCGTGAAAACCGACATCAGTGCATTATTTTATTGGTAAAATAACATTCACAATTTGTAACACGCACAGAATTCTTTCAATGTCAAAGGTATTCGTTCGAAGAAAGAACCACTCAGAGGTGTGATGAAACCGCAGAGGTGGTGAGAAGGCAGCCACACGGTTAGCCGGCACCAGCAATTGCCAAACATAGCCTCATATATACGTTATGATGTTCTCACCCAATTAACAAGTGGGTAGCCACAGCAGGTAGGTGTTTAACATTCCTTGTTGTAAATAAATCATGGACAAGTGTTCATTTAATTATTTTACCACATGGGATAGTGATAAAAATCCATCACATTTGCCAAGCATTTATTTCGTGATTTATTGGACAAAGATTTTAAATTGACGCTGTTATTTGCGTTATTAATAGTTCATCGCACTTTACATTGTGGAACATGGCACGTGCTAATGAATTCGTAGTTTTAACGAGCGATGTTAATTTTACTTCCTAATCGGTCCTTTTTATTGTTATTCTTTGAGTAGAACGTTTACTTCCAATGATGTTTTACTGTAAAGCAACCTGTGAATATTATCAATGGGGCCATCAGAGTGTTAGGACAAGTCCCGCACTGTCTGCACATGAGGAGAAAACCCATCGCAGCAACACGTGTGCCGATAAGGTTGCGACTCTTGTCCGTGGAGTGTGGTGGCCACGTGACAGTGGTAACCACTCATTCCCCACAGCGAAAACACCTGCATTTGATTCCTGGAGTTTAATCTTCTTCTTTGCGATTCTTCGAAGCACGATGGTCAGCCTCTGGACATCGTTGTCTTTCAGCTCCTCGGCTTCGAAGTGTTTGGTAGAATTCGCAGGCAACACCAAGTATTACCTGACGGGGATCGCGACGTGAACGCTTCTACCTTGACCCCCCTGGAGTTTAATGGGAGGGGGGTTTTATACCAGTTCTCTGGTTTTCTCCCATAGCTAAGAAAACACTCACAATTTGTCTGATAACATCTTCCTGTACAGAGGACGCAGTGTCTGGCAAATGTTGGTGCCGGCTCACCATCTGGTTGCCTTCCCCACCTGTCTGCGGTTCCTTGTGTCACTGATTTATTCTCCTCTCTGTTTAAGTGTGACCAAATCGTGTGCAGCATGTTATAAGTGGTGGATTATTATTATTATTATTACTACTAAATATGACTCACCAGCTATATTTAGATCACTCCACATTTCTGATCTCACCCATCGCTGTGAAGGTTATGATACGGTGACATCAGTGGTGGCAGCTTGTTGTGATGCGTGTGTCTGTTGCTAGTTTTCTGTGTGGCTACCATTTCTTGTTTTAAGGCATGAATAATATTTTCGGAGAAGATATTTAATTTCTCAGAAACTTAATGTATCAGACTGGCGTCTCCTCCTCGGTATACCCCTGCCTTGTGCCCTGTGTCTGCCGGGATAGGCTCCGACTCACCGCGACCCTGTACAGGATTAAGCGGTTTCTGAAAGTGGATGGATGGACTTAATGTACCACACTGAGACATTTTCCAGGCAGAAAAATAATGCATTGCGACACAGAAACTAAAGCGTGTGCACTCTTAGAGAGATAGATAGATGTTGTTGACATGCCGTTCTCTTCGCGGCCCTTGTGCAGCGCTGTGACCCTCGGGTGAAAGGCGCTATATAAAATGCTATTATTATTCTTACAGCAGAAAACACCCAGTGAGTTTGCAAGCTTATTTGTCTTCTAGCTGAAAGCCGGCAATTAGGTCGCCATTCAGCTTGTAAATTAAGTCGCCATTCGGCTTGTAAATCAAACGTCTCTTGAAATACCAATGGACAAGCGCGCGGCGTTATTCGCGCAAAGGCGATGCACACGCCGCGTGTGCGAGCGAATGCGAGGCCGCGCAGCACGCAGACACGGTCGTTTGTGGCAAGCCACGTTTCCACCCGTACACGTGGCACGCTCGGCTCGCCGGATTGGAGAACGGTCGCCGAGCGAGGTGGCATTTCGAGAAATTAAAAGGCGGTGCGATATGCGCGGCCTGCGCGCGTCTCCAAATGACACTTTGTTACGGCGCTGCCCAGCGGGGGACGTCAGCTGCGGGTGATGTGAAGTGTGTTTCCCAGCCTTTTAACGCGCGCTACTTTCGTGGTTACATTGCGCGAAGTGAGTCGGGAAGGTCACCGCTGCAGGTTGAGCTGTAATTGGTTTTAGGAAGCCTTCGTGTTTGGGGGATTCTTGTTATCCCAGCTCTATCACAGATAAGGAAGAAGTCACTCGGTTTGCTTAACCCTTTTGACCCCCGCGGATATAAAAGTCGCATGGTTATTTATGGCTTTAAAGATTGACCCTAAAGTACAAGCTGTAGAACAAACTAGATACACTTTGTTTGCCTCAATCACGCCAAGGGTATCTGACGAACAAGGCCACAGGATATTGCTTGTCCTCAAATATGTGTTCGGATTTGTTGTTTGTTAGCCGTTACAGGCCGTGGGATTATACCGGTCATGGACAGGTGACACAAATGCGAAATTAAGATAAATGTCTCCAACTGTAACCCTTGATTTTGTTGACTTCTTTGTTGGAAATACAACAACAACAACAACAAATGGATGTTTGGCTCCAACAACTGCTGTTGGGTTTATTATGTGTGTGTGGAATATATAATTGTGACAATGGAATACAGTATTTTTAAATTGCTGGATATCTCATATGCAACGCCATCATGTGAATGTCGTAATATGAATCAGTCAAACATTGGCGTGAAAGATGTTTGATGATTCTGTATTCTTGCAGAGTGCAAGAGCTTCGAATGTGCCATCGCCCTGCGGAATGTGGGCGATAGAATAATGAATAGATCACAGTATGCCTTTCCTTATGACAATAAAGTAGTTTACTGACGTAGGTTTTGACGGCGTGATGTGTGAATTGCACTCCATAGCTGTTCTTTCGGGATAGCCATGTCGTGTGTTCCTTCACTACGTTTCGCCCCCCCACTTGACACGGCTATCCTGACAGAACAGCTATGGAGAGCAATTCTCAATGAAATAGTATATTTAGTCGATCAGCTTATACCAATGTTTACCAGGAGCAATTAAGCTTGTTTTTTCTCAGCAGCCCGGATGCACAAACAAATGCTGGTTCGTTGCCAGATGCTGTAGGTCGGAGGCCACCAGGAATACCATGGGAGGCATTCAGTGCAAATCATCTATACGAGATGCTATGTCGAAATAATGGTCTTGGACCGCGGCAAGTCATCAGAAAGTAATTATGTATGTAGCATTATTTGGGACTATCAGAAGATATTATGCATCTTGTAAATTGGTAATGTGTCAGTGGGACCTTTCATTTGGTGGTGCAATCATCTTCAAATTAATGATGCAATGTATTTTTTATCACGTTGTTTACAAGGCTTTAGTCAAGTAATGTCTATTAAACAGATCGTGTGATGAGAGCAAGTACACCGAGATTGAATTTCTGCACAATCGTTATAGCCACCCACTCATAATTTAATGATACATTTTATTGAAAATTTCAACGTCATTTAACAAAAATCTGCACAATTCAGCCCAGGAGGTTTATGGATATTACATTTTCAGCAGATATATTTGTTAATTATTTTTTTGTTTTACTTATAAATGAAATCAGTATGTGCATGGAACTGTATGGTCAGCAAAACGCAATGCTAATTTACCGGGTGTGGTACACTTCTTTCAAAATTTGATCATCATATGAAATATGAACAATTATTTGTTATTGTAGTAATACATCAAGAAATAACTAGTATGTGTTTTCCAGTTTCCTGGGTAAAAAAGTAGGCTATGATCTTGCTCAATTCTGACCAGCTGACTCATAAACTGAATAACCATCAGCCATGCTCAATCCACTTTTAGGTGAAGGCCTCCCCAAGCCACCGCTATCCCTCGCAATCCTGTCATTTATCGTTCCATCTCCTGGGTGGTTGTCCTTTTGGGTATATTCTATTTTGATAAATGTTAGTACATGTTTTGCTTATCAGTATGTTTGATGTGAATAAGATAAAAGGTTTTATCCTTTCTGGCAATAATACAAGATCTAACATCTTCACCAAATATACAAGCGATGGAGTTTGCAGATATTTTTCTGCTTGGATAACGTTTCTGATTCCATGCAGGCCAATAGAAATTTGGTCCAATTTTTATGGTCAATTTGCTATTATAATTTAAAATGAAATGTCGTGTAAATGTGAGATTTTTTTTCTAACATTTGGAAAGCATTTTTTGTTGCACTTACAGATGCGTTAACAGCATTTTTTTAAATCTAATACTTATAATATATGTAAAGCCAACGACTACTATCATGCAAGGTGTACAGTGTTTCACCAATGCTTGGAGAAATGGTTGCATTTTAGTTTATTATATATATTTGTAACCCGTTTTCAGAGGCTTACGAACATCTATTTTGTACACTTTCTGCTGATTGATGAAGGCGCCAAAGGTGCAAAACCACAAAAGGAGCTTACGCCACGATCGTGTTATCTATGTGGAATATAAACTCCAACAAAACATCATTTCCTTCTGCCCAAAGAAGTGCAAGGAAAGTCGTTTTTGAAATGGAAAAGTGTGCTGATATTTCTATACCGCTGTCGTGTATTGATGCCTTGAGATTTCTCAAACCATGAAGAAGCTGAAGTGAGGTTTTATGGATGTTTTCCCCTTCATTTTAAAGTGTATTTGTGTGCGCATAGGCAGCGGTGAAACCCACAACCCCAAGTTTGATTCCCACTCACAGCCATCAACACCACTGATGATTATCTGAACCAATCCTGGGAAGGCCCAGTACTAGTTCAGATAATGTCCGAATCCTGAAATTATCGAGTGCACTACTGCTTCGTATACAGTACAGTATATATAACATTATATATTGTGTTTTGACTTGCGAACGAATCGACTTTCAAACGGACTAAAAAAATTGAACTAATTTGTAACCTGGGGACTGCCTGCATATGAATATACAAGAAAATGAGAATGCAGTGTTTTGTCCTCGTAGCTGGTATCCACTCCTCTTGAGAATACAACCATGCTCCCATGGTGGCTGATGGTATTTTACTAGACGCAGGTGGTTCGTTTGGCCAATTTCCCAGCACACAATGTCCTGAACCGGCAATGAGTGTTGCGGCATCTCTAACATCTGCAGGTGCTTCGAGACTCTGTGCCTTCCGACCCATAAAAGGGTCTTGAATTGTGTCTTATATCAGGACACCTCTGCGTCAGAGATGAACATCCTGTGTCCAGCACGCGCGGTGTCCGCTTTGTTAGAAACGAGAGCATCATTTAATGGCCTTGAAAAATTGACCGAAAATGACCATATTCGTCATTTGCAAGGGACCATTGTGCAGCCTCTGCTGCTGAAGAGCACTTGCTTATTGCTTCAGCGAGAGCCGCTGCCCTTTCCCCAGCGACAAAGGTTAGCATCGCGGCTTAGTTCACCTTATGTGACCTGATGGAAGCCCCCTAATGGGCCAATGGGCCATTTGAAATTATTGTTATTTCCCCACCCCCGAGACGCTAGAGACAATTCTGATAGCACTATCAAGAGAACCGTGCACAGTATTTCATGTGCACACCTGCCAACATACGTGTAATCTTTTTCTTTTTGGGATCTCGTGTACGATATATACCGGGCCGTGCCATGGCCGTTTTGTCATGGGAGAAAGAAGCCACCGTTCACCTCTCGCGGAAAGCAGCGCAACAGCCTTGCGGCAATTAAGAGCAGCAGAGTGTAATGTTACGGAATTACTCATGAGCTCGTTTCAATCGACCCTCTATCCCAGTGGTTATTAACCTTTACTGCAGCCTGCACCCCTTTGCTTCTAAAAATATGTCCTCGCACCCATTATAAATATATACACGTATCTATTGTACAATAAATACAAATCGTGGCGTGTCTCGCATCCCCGGCAAGGGCATCTCACATCCCCATGGGGTGAGAGCACCCTAGGTTAAGGAACCACTGCAGTCTAGCCCCACTGGCGTCACCAACGTTATATATGTCCTGCACATTATTTCTCACACCTGGCATAAGCCAAACTTACGTTAAGAGTCATGAAACGTGTGATGTTATGTTTTATTTGAGCGGTTGTTAGATTTAGACCGTGAGTGGCTTCAATTTTTAAGCAATTTTATAGAAAAGTTATTGTTCATCGTTCATAGACCTTGCCTTTTGCTCATTAATTCGGAAACTCGCTCAGATTAAATGGAATGATGCTGCTAAGTCTGCAGTATGAACAGACATCCCATATACGTGCTGTGAAGAAGGCTGATTGTCCGAAACGTCGCGCATTGTATAGTTTCCCTATCAAGGCCACGGTGTTAACGACGAGTGTGTTGTTTTTGTCTACGAAACATTGTCATTCTTCCTGCTTTGCGGGCGTGCACGAGTATACACGTACGGACATCCCTCGTTGTACGGAAAGGTTACATTTATTACAATATTTCCGTACATCGGCCGCGGCCCACCGATTGAGAATGGCAGGTGTCCAGAACCTTGTAAGAGGATTTTATGTTTCCTCAATGCAATGTGTTTGTGCCGAGATGGAACACAAATTGTTTGTTTTTTTCACGTCACGGTGCAAACGCTTTGTGACCCTCGGGTAAAAGGCGCTCTATAAAATGGTATTATTATTATTATCACTGAGCAGGCGATTAATAGTGACAACTTAAGCGATTAGCAAATCATTCCTCCCTGTACTGAGCTAAGAAGTCAAGTTACCATCCATCCATTTTCAGTAACAGCGTGGGTTTTCGCCGGGTACTCCGGTTTCCTCCCACAGTCCAGACACATGCTGCTGCCTATATTATATTGTTCCGACTAAATTTGCCCCCGGTGCCCTGAGATGTTGCAACTTACTTACCCCTCCCCGCTGGACAACTATTAAAAAGAGGCTACATAGCTCAACGGGTTCCTTCCAGCTTAAAATAAAAACCGAGTGATTCGGGTGACGGGCAAATGCGGGGCGAATCCTGGTGGGTTAGGACTCATTAGACAGCACCCCTCACGGTTTGCATGCGAGGGGCTGCGGAATGGCTTTGTTTACTGGCGGTGCACGAGTCTGGCTGTCCTCGCTTAATTAGTTTATTATCGGGAATGACTTTATACCCTGCCATCTGGACAGTCAAAGCACAACGCTCTGCCGCTCCTAATGAGCACTGAGACTGTCGTGCGTAGCACCTGAGATGGTGCGGAGGGCCTTTCTGTGTAGAGTTTGCATGTTCTCCTCCGTGTCCGCGTGGTTTTTCGCCACCGGGCACTCCGGTTTCCTCCCACCGTCCGAAGACATGCTGCTGCATAGGTTAATTGGCCTGCCCCCCGGTGCCCTGTGATGGACTGGCGTCCCATCCTCGGTATGGCCCTGCCTTGCGCCCTGTGTCTGCCGGGATAGGCTCCGGCTCACAGGATTAATCGGTTTCTCCGACCTCTGCTTATTTCCACCACACTGGGCTGCACTTGACGCTTTTAGAGCAGTGCCCCAACCTCCTCCATGAGTGGTGAATTAAGGAATCGCTCTGTTGTGACTGCGGTGAAACGCGATCCATCACTCACACCATCGATCATCGCCCAATCCACGCTTTGCAGAACGAACAAATTGAATCCATGTGGCGACCCCCAGACACACCATCGAATGGCTTTTTTCCTAAACTCAAGTAACCGTTACACGCACTCGTCCGCTGCTTTACCAATGTTCCAAGGAAAGACGTTATCAACAGCTTACATGTCCAATACAAGAAAACAGACATATATACTGCACATATATATCGTACCACAATGCAGGAGTTTGCATTTACCGTTCTGTGCGGAGTTTGAATGTTCTACCCGTGTCCGCGTGGGTTATCGTTGGGTACTCCGGTTTCCTCCCACAGTCCAAAGACCTGCTGCTGCCTAGGTTAATTGGCCTGCCTGACTAAATTGCCCCCGGTGCCCCGTGATGGACTGGCGTACCATCCTGGGTATAACCCTGCCTTGCGCCCTGGTGTCTGCCGGGACAGGCTCCGGCTCACCGCAACCCTGTACAGGATGAAGCGGTTTCTGACAATGAATGAATGAATGAAAAAATATGCCTTGGTTACAGATGAAGCTGATTGTAACTATCAGCGAAACGTCGTACCTTCATTGTAAGTTACGTGGGCTCGCTCTTCAACATACCGGGGTGCTGAAGTAGTAACGAATTGGCCCGTTTTTGTTCACGTGACAACCCTTTACCGATTGACCTAACTCATAAAAAGAGCTAGACTATCGATAACATTGGTCACGAAAGCCTTCGAGTTAAATATGCCTTGGTTACGGATTACAGATGCTTTTGCTCTCACGATGTTGCCGCACGTTCTGCTCACGTGAAATCCGTGTGACATCAACAATGAACGTCATACACCTGTAGGAACTCGTGCACAAATCTTTCTCGAGAGAACCGCGGTTTTATGCATCCGATGACAAGGCAATCTTGTTACATCCTCACCTAAAGAAGCATTACGAAGCTTTTTGTAAGCCGGGCACGATAATTAAAACCAGTTGAACGCTCTCTATTCCCTTGCAACTGGAACACGCAATCGTGAAACGTGCATTAGTGCCTTATTTTACCGAAACTAAGATGTAATGAACCCATCAATCTCACACGACAGTGTAAAGAGAAAAAAAATCCATTAAGAACGACATTAAAATTGCTTGGGAGCCATTTTGTTTCCAACAGATGGCAGCTAAATTGCTCATGGCCCAGCCATTTCATTATCCCTTTTGGTACTTTTTTTGGGATAAATACATGTTATTTTTAAATAATACTTCTTAAGTGAAAATGTGAGAAGAATTGTCATCAGTAAAACGTTAAGTAATTCACACGATTGCAAGTAACTTTATTAGACAGTATTTGGACAATGCTATACGAGGGAGAGATTAACAACACTCGTGAACGAAATGCGTTAACCAGCAGTCTATGAATATTTCCAAAATATACCGTAGCTCACTTCAAGTCTCTGTGCTTCCTCAAGCCGTATTTGATCAATTGCAATTTCCACACGAGTGCTCAAGCTTGCGCCTGCACCAGCTTAATATCCATCCCATCCATTGCCAGAAACCGCTTAATCCTGTACAGGGTAGCGGTGAGCCGGAGCCTATCCCGGCAGGCACAGGGCGCAAGGCAGGGCTATAACTAATTAATGTACGTGTCGACTCGGAGCGTGAGTGCCATGGAGCTGCGCGGTTAACCGCGTGTGCTCGGTCTGGAGGACAGCTTCGTGGTGGACATGCGAGCGTGTCACCACAGAGCGTTCCTCCTCTCTCTCTTTATTTAACGCTTTTCCCGCGAAACATCGCAAAGGAGAGTGCGGGAGCGCTCGACACAGCTATCCCGAAAGACCAGCTCTTCAGAGCAATTCTCAGCCCTTTGTCAATCCATTATGCTGTTTGAAGGTTTCCCATGCCGTGGTGGTTACAGCGGTTATTTGACCATACTTCAGCAGTACTTGCTTGTCAGTGCGAACTCAGGATTTGGGTCATAAATCACTCGCCTTCTATCAACCAAAACAATGTGGAGAATTAACCGAAGCACTTGGGTTAGTATTATCTAAGTGTCGTACAGTACATGACTCTTGTTCTGCGTGCGTGTAGTCATCGTCCTTTATGTCTCATTATTAATACTTACGTATAGTACAGTGTTCGTGTTTGCCGAAGTCGGGGAACCGTAGGTGCAATTATTAACGGTGCGGCGGAGCTGTTCACGTTGTGTGTGGTGCTGAGAGTCAATTTAATTAAAGACAATTAGTGGCAGCAGCTCTCCCACAGATTATAATGATCTGTAATCATGTAAATAGTCCGGCCCGCTAGCATCTTACCACTGAACATCTTTCCCCTTCCCTGGTGGTCCAGATTGCACGCACTGTGAGCTGCAGATCATCTTTGTACCAGAGATTTGATTTAGTATTACAGCGCTCTTGCGCAACGCCTATTAACTAAATTGACTTTTCCTCCAATGTAATCCAAGTTCCCTACTGGCATGATGCCACGAGATAAATAATAAATTCGGACATCTCAGAAAGCAGTGTTCCACATGTACCAGAGAACGGCTGAGCCATCTTTCACGTGCCCTTTTCATCTTTTACACAGTAAGGTAATACTTTACCATACAGTATGTATACTCGTTCGTGAGATTATTTTCCACGCAGCTGCGAAAACTGATTTTTGTTTTTATTCAAAGAGCTGGAGTCGAGCAAACGTTAGTTCAAACGTCAATGTAAAATGTTGGGTTTAAAGAATATATTTCCATGAGGCTATCAACTCGCTGCACTTGGGAACCAATCTCGATGACGGGGGGCTCAAACCCAGATTCCAACTCAGCATCTCAATACTGCTGGCTCGGTGCTCTGACTGTAGCCCCTCCCCCGGGGCTACAATGGCGGCGCGTTCCCTACGCTGCAGCCACTCTCAGACCAAAGTACGGTGTTTCCATGTTTTTAATGTTCGTTT
>JAZEWU010000018.1:8164743-8175986 GCA_036362915.1 Geotria australis | reverse complement strand
CAACGCCGGGGTCTGAGAGAAACGGTATTTCGATTCTCTGTATGTCCTGTACATATGGTAGAGTTGACAAATAAAGTTGAATTGAATTGAATTGATCTCTAAGCCCACCCGGCTATCAGAATGCAGCACTGTGATCTCATCTCATTGTCAGAAACCGCTTAATCCTGTACAGAGTTGCGGTGAGCCAGAGCCTATCCCGACAGACACGGGGGGCAAGGCAGATCTATACCCAGGATGGGACGCCAGTCCATCACAGGGCACCTGGGACAATTTGGTCCGCAGTCCAATTCACCTATGCCCAATTAACCTATGCAGCAGCGTGTCTTTGGACCGTGGGAGGAAACGCGCGTTGACACGGGGAGAACATGCAAAGTCCACACAGACAGGCACCCGAGCCGGGATACGATTCGGAAATAATAGCTTGATGCGAGGCAAAACGAAATCCATGGTTCCAACAGCGTTAATTGTTTTGAGATGAAGAAATTCGTGTTTTGTTTTTCATGTTATGTAACATAAAAACACCATAAAAAGTTCGTAATTATTTTTGTAAAACACGGATTGTACTTGCATTTTATCTGTTGCATTTAGTTGTGTGATATCCAGCTGGGTGTTTTAAATTGTTCTTCATAGTGGGTGTACGAAATAAATGTAATTGAGTGTTTAAATAGCATTGGATTCACAATTATTTTTTTCTCGAATGCAGAGTAGTCTTTCATTAAAGCAAAACCTGTGGAAAATGACTCCACTGAGCGAATACATTAATCTCAGAATAGCCGTGCATCTAACTGCTCTTTTGTGACTTAGCGAGCATGGATAATTTTATAATTTTTTAATATCCATCCATATTGTTGCATTATATAACTGCTGGATTGACTTCCGAGAAAACATTCGTAAACAGTTCCTTTGTCACGTAGTTGTGTTTTGAATTTCAATAATGCACTTTCTGATCTGGAAATTAATGTATTTCTTAAGCAATTTAAATTCTGGATTTATATTGTTATGGTGCGTATGTGCGTATGTGCTAATGGTGTGTTTGTGCGTGTGTACATTTCCAAATGTGAAGAGCAGCACCACGGTGGCTCGAGAACCTGACTCCAGTCTCACACAGGGCCTTGCACCGATCATCAGTGGTGAGTACAGCAGTGCTGTCTGGGACGGACATCGTCAATCGTATTACATGCAATGTTGGGGATGCATTTGTTGACAATTCATCCCCAAATGAGAGGGGGAACGCTCGACACGGCCATCCTGAAAGAACATATTTGAAAAGCAATTATCATGCATCGTGCTGTGAAAACCTAAATCAGTGCATTTGTTGACCAACTCCACATATCTGCGAACGCATTTCTGATAAAAGGAATGCGTTTAGTAACGTAGGACAGGAATATGGAAGATAGTTGCAGTTAATAGGAAGAATATGGTGCCTTTCCGTGTGGAGTTTGCATGTCAATCCCCGTGTCTGCGTGGGTTTTCATTGGCTTATCGAGTTTCCTCCCAAAGTGCAATGACATGTTGCCTAGATTAATTGGCCTGACTAAATCGTCCCGGGTACTCTGCGAGGGACTAGCGTCCCATCCTGGGTATAGCGCTGCCTTTCGCCCTGTGCATGCCGGGATAGGCTCCGGCTCCCCGCGACCCTGGATAGGATTAAGTGGGTACTGATAATGGATGGATGGTAATGAATGAACAAAAATAGGGGACACGCATAATAGGAGTTTTCTCAGATTCTATCGGTCCTTTGGATCGTAGGAGGAAAGCGGAGCACCAATCAAAATCCCACGCCTGCGACGGTGCAACGCTCTATCCTGTACAGGTGGAACCGGTGGGATCCACATTTGTTGTGTCGCGATCTCCTGGCGAGCCAACAACTTCTGCCGCCACAGTACTGGCTTCCAGGCGTGTGGCACCACCGCTCTTGCCTTGCCACAACCGCTCCCCGTTGTGGCACGGCAAGGGACACTGGCACATCACCGTCGTTAAAGTGGATAATAATAATAATAGCATCTATAGAGTGCCTTTCACTCGAGGGTCACAAACCTATCAGAAAAAAGGCAAAACGTGATTTATATTCTTATTATTATCACGTCATGTCAAACTTCAGCGAGCTAAAATCCACAGCGATTACGGACAGGGTGAAAAGGAACGGAAGACAAGATAATTGGCAGGCGAAACGGTGTCGCGTCATCGTGTCTCTCCGAAACGGCCTCGTTACACGGAGACATCTGGTGCCGACGTGGCGTGCGAGTCGCCGTGACAGAAGCGCGATTCTCCAGACCCAGTCTCCGAGCGGCGCGTCCCCTTGCGATGTCATAGCAGGTACTGTACGCAACACCGAAGTCACCTTGTCCCGCGCGTCATTAGGCCATTAATGACCGCTTTCAATAACCGTGCGGCCCTATTGGCATTTGCCTTTCCCACTACGGTGACATTGCGCTTTGATTTATGATGATATTGGATGTTGCTGGTATTGGAAACTGTTGTTGCGTATTGATCTTTTTTTTTAATAACTAAATCATCAGGTAAACATCCCAAGCTAGGTGTTCTGATTTGGAAAAGATTCTGCCTGCTCTACGTGGCCCAGCTATAAAGATGCGCATGGTTTTCTTTGGACTCTCAAGGCTTTCAATGGCAATCACCAAATCACCCAGAACGGATCCGATCTCAGAAACAATATTGAACCTGGATACGTGCTTGTATACGGGACCACCGTATACAACGGGTTGTTTTTTCTTTCGTTGTTGACATGCCGTTCTCTTCGCGCCCTTGTGCAGCGCTTTGTGACCCTCGGGTGAAAGGCGCTATATTAAACGCTATTATTATCAGTGAGGTTACGTGGTGAGCAGGCAAGTGTGGTGTGTATGCTCCCACCCGGCTTTTTGCAACCATCATTGAGCGGTCTGGTGATATATGGTGAAATAACAGCAACAAACAGAACGGCGTAGGGACGAGGGATATGAATTTGAAAATCTGCAATTGCGTATTATCCATCCATCCATCCATTTTCAGAAACCGCTTAATCCTATACAGGGTCGCGGTGAGCCGGAGCCCATCCCGGCAGACACAGGGCGCAATTGCATCTGCGAAGTGTACGGAAAATAGAATTCCAAAGTGAATGGGTATGTGTGCAATTGATACGCCCAGAGACTACACGTTTGGTCAGAATGACTTTTGTCATTACGAATACCCTGTACTCATTCGCAGTGTACCGCTGTGCTTTATTTTTATTCGTTTACTTATTCTGCTGGGCTAAAATTTGAAATGCAGCTCACATGGCTTGTGCCAGGAATAAGGGCATTTTAGTCGTGCGTTTTGTTTAGCGGGCAGCACGGTGACGCGGTGAGTAGCGCTGCCGCCTCACAGCCAGAAGGCTCCCGGGTTCAAATCCCGACTCGGGTGCATTTCTGTGTGGAGTTTGCATGTTCTCCTCGTGTCCGCGTTGGTTTTCGCCGGGCACTCCGGTTTCCTCCCACAGTCCGAAGACGTGCTGCTGCCTAGGTTAGTTGGCCTGCGGACTAAATAGTCCCCGGTGAAGGACTGGCGTCCCATCCGCGCCTCGGTATCTGCGTCTCGCTTCGGCTGGGCGGGGAATTTGCGCGCGTTATAAATTGTATTATTATTATTATGATTATTATCCTGGGTATAGCCCTGCCTTGCGCCCTGTGTCTGCCGGGATAGGCTCCGGCTCACGGCAGCCCTGTGCAGGATTAAGCGGTTTCTGACAATGGATGGATGGATTTTGTTTAGCAACTCAAAGTGGACATGGTGTCCGAGAAACACGGCGCACTCCAATGTCCAAAACCCCCTGGTTGCATCAGTGGTGCTAATGCCCAGTGGCATGGCAGCAGGCTTCCCTGTGTAAAATGTCAAATGCACCTTGCGCCTATTAGCGAGTTGAGAGAATCAACTCACTGGATCCAGTCCCTGAGGCCGTTGATCAAAATGCTAATAGTTGCATCTTCGTATCGCGCCGTCATGTTTAATTTCCAAAGCTCTGTTACAACGTGAAGTTAAAAGTTAAATGTTAAACAATAAGGCCTCCCCAAAGCATTGCGATTCCTCACAGTCGTGTGCTTTTCCATAAATCATGGCTGGTGATGATTATAAGTTACAGGTCTTTATTTGTTTAACAGGGTGGTGCAGTGGCAACATCCGTGCCTGCACCAGGCGGTTCGAGTCCAACCTCGGGTGTCGTTTTGCGTGAAGTTTGTTCCCCTCCTGTTCTCGGGTCTCCTTTTACAACATAAAACCCATGAATTCATTGGCCGATACCATCGTAACATACGAGCCTTGTGGGTTAGCGTCGACTGACCCCGTGGCTGCCTCCATCCCCACCTCTCTGCGGTTTCTGCATTGTCTTGGTACCTCTGGGTGAAAGGCGCTCCCGTCTAAATGTAATGACCTATTATTATTATTACTAGGTCCTCCACTTCTCACAACTTTGTTGAGCCGGGTTCGTGCATCGTGCTGACATCATGCCTCTGCTTCAACCACAATCCGTCCCAGCCATGTAGCACACTCGAATGAGCCGGCAGTGCTAGTTTATCCCTAAAAAAAGGTTTCACTGGTCTGTATGTACCATGTCTAGACTGTACTGTAGCTGCATATATGCTCTGTAAGAGATTTTTGCTTTCATTTGCTAGAAAAAAAAGGTTTCCTCTGTTTGCACTTCTCTGACAACAATCGCTAATGCCACTGTACTTCTATTATTACACGCAGTTAATCTGAGATGGTGATTTTTCCCCTCCATTTACGTCAATGGATTTATATCTTTGATCCACTTTTTGGAGGAATATGTTTCGATGTTGCCGTGAATAGTCTTAGAGACAGTGTTTCTACTCGTCTGACTCCTCTGTTGTGTATTTTGCTGCAATACCGGTGCATCTGTTTCGTGTTTATAAAAGGTTGAAAATGTCTGTTTGTTGGATGTACGTGCATATAATTAAGGACTCGGTTTCTGAGAGCTTGAGGAAAATCAAGCAACGTTTAAAAAAAAACACACTCCACTATCATAACGGGTATTTAAGTGCAAAGGTGCAGCGCTCTTCTTATTCTTTGCGATTCTTCGAAGCACGACGGTCAGCGATGAGATGATTGGAAAACCATTATTACATCCTAATGCAGAAGGAGAGAGTGTGCAATTCATAGAATAACTCTGTACATTGAAAGTGCAGGAGCCCAAACTGGGCAATTTCTAAATGAAAACATAAAATGTCAAAGGAGCCCATTGCTAATGGGGACTCGCCTCTATGGAAACCTGCGGACTACCATAGCGTCCGGATACACGACTGTGGGTGCGAATACTCACTGCGACCTGAGCACAGAGTGGACAAATTTTGCTTGTCTGTTTATGCCCCGAGTGGGCATTTACTAAATTAATGGAATGTGATACGCAGCCTTGCAAAATGCTGTTATGGCTGTTGAAATGTGTGTACACTGCAGGTGGGACTTTGAGTACATGCCATTAAAACTTTCACTACCAAGACAATAATAACAAAACACATAGACTTGCTTAGGGGAATAATTAACAATGCTCTAGCCTGCCTAAGATTGTGCAATTTAGTATTTTTTTTATGAATAGCTCTTGTAATTTGTACTGTCTTAATAGCATTGACGTGAAAATGGAGTAAACAGATATAATTACTTGTTCTGTGAATATTCAGTGGGATAATTCAGTATGTTCCATAATATTAATATATATTACATTTCTTGAGTGCCCTTCACTCAAGTCGCAAGGGGCTGTACAAGGCTAATTGTAGCCGGTATGGGCTTACGTGGCGTTGAATGTATATATTGTATTGTACCACGTTTGCTAATTAGCAGCATGCCCTAAACCCCAAGCCGTCAGCAACAGTAATGGAATACGTTTATTGAAATAAGCAAGGTTGTAAGAACTCGAAAAAATAGATGGGAGAGAATTACAACGTGGAGGAGAAGAGGCGACCAAACAGTGATTCTTAGCACAATTCCAGCATGGTTTTTGTCCGCAAAATTTGCTTCAGAAAATATAATGTAGGCCGTCACTTTAACCCACCTCCAGGGCGTTGACTGTAACGCCTTAGTTAGTATTACATTTTTAGTCCTTCCCTGCCCTCTGCTGGATGTTTCGAGAAATGTTCGATTTGCCGGTGATGCTGGCCTGCAAAAATGTTTTCAGAGCAAATGCCGTGTGTGGAGGTTGAGACCACCTGTGTGAAGCTGGTTCTTGGCCACCTCCACAAGCTCCGGATCTTTCCCCACCAGAGATGTGACATTCCACGTCCCAACAGCCAGTTTCCATTGCAAAGGTCTAGTCCGGCCTTTTCGCTGCCGTGCGGGTGGTCGGCCCACAACAAGGCTGTTCCACGTATCCATTTGAGGCTGGGCCCGACCGGGTTACGTGGGTCACCCGACCACCAGGCGCCTGGTTCCAGGGTTGGGTCCGGGTAACCCCGAGTCCGGGCTGGGCTATCATCCCGCTAGTAAAAACCCAATTTGACAAACGTGAATAGTGATGGTTAAGGAGGGAGAGTTGACCGAGTGGAGTGATGGTGGTGGACGCCTGGTGACCATCGACACGTCACCATCTCGTAATTTAAAAGTTAAATTGTTTCGTTTTCGGAGCGTTAACCTCCATGTGTGTCTTGCTGTAGTATGGAGCTGTGGGAAGCAGTTCGCGCACTGCACTATGAACCCCGAAATCTGGGTTCTATTCTCGGAGAAGGTGATTGGGCCTTGGCAAGGGATATCTGAACCGGCCCTGAGTCTCCACTAGGTCGACTCAGCCTTAAGTTTGGTGACGTAGTGTGGAGTGTAAAACATGTGCCACACAGTGTTTACTTCAAGTCAGACGCCTTTATTTTTCCATTTACGGTTAACTCTTGTACACATCCCCGTATACAGGGGCAAATCGGCATCTAAGCCTGTTGGAACTCCAAGTCAACTTGGCATTAAGTGAACCGTCTGGAGTGGTGTGAAAAAATAGTACGAATGTTGATACTGGGGAAACCTAGGCAACCTTGTGGTGCTGGATCATAATGGGTGTTATTCGCCAAAAGCACTTGGCCCTACAGTTTGTGACGGCTATACGGGGGATCTTTGTAATATGGGGCACTGGCTGAGCAGCACCTGCCCTACCATTGTAAGGTCAATGATGGTCCCGAATAAGACAACCTGTGTAAATCGCTACATAGCGTACACATGCCATGAAGCTCAGCCAAAGGTAACATTGCACTGTGGTTCATCAGAGCATCGATTTAAGCCCAAAGAAGCCGATGACCAAATCGCCATGATGGATTTGGGCTCCGGGTGTAACAGACCAAGCGACAATTACACCAGACATGCAGTGCACCAATTGCTGTACGGCACTAGGCTGCCCACCGTGATCCATTGTGGTGAAGTATGGTCAAGTAACCAACATTGGTGTTTTGATTCTAGCGTTGGATCGTTAACTCGGACATCTACGTGGTTGTAATAGCGACGATGTCACGATCTGTAAGTCTCAGAGCTCCTTAAACAGGTTCATGCGACGTAACAAAAATATATTCACTGGCCGACAACTTCACAGAACTGCAGAGCTCGGCCACTTGTTGGAAGCTCCACTCGCCTGCAAGTCGACCTGTTAAAGAGATTAGGTTTACGTGGGAGCAAAACGAGCATTTGTGGTGAAAAAACGAAGGCGCCAACGCCCGTCACTTCACATAAAGACCACGAACCTACTTGCTGCACTGCCCCCCGCCAACATTACGACGACCTCCCCGGCGCGCCCTCCAGAAGTACGTTTTACTCGAACGCGCCCTGCGCTCGCCCCAAACACAACGTGGAATTAATATTGAGCGAAGGTCCTCAGGTACCGGCTCAATGCGGGCTGCGGGCTTTGTTCCGCGGCCTCCTCCTCCGTAGGAAGCCTCCTCCACACGCGGCCTCCCTCTGCTTGTAGCCGACACGAGGTGTGTTGCTCGCGGCTGAAATAGCCCGACTCCACGCGGCTCTTCATCGCGGTGATTGGTTAATGGTGTCAGCCGGAGGGTACTTGGTAAATTGGGCCGACGTCACAAACATGGCCTCGGCGCGAGGTTCGATCGATTCCAGCACGAGGGATCAATGAGGATCGGAGGCGAATTATTGTAATTTTCTCTCGTTGTTGTCGTGCCGTTCTCTCCGCGGCCCTTGTGCAGCGCTTTGTGACCCTCGGGTGAAAGGCGCACTATAAAATGCTATAATTATAATAAGTTGCGACGATGAGTAACGGAGGGGGAGGAGGGGTGGTGTCTCTAGTGTTCGGTGAAGTGTCGTGGCGCCATTGCTCATGGAAGGGGGAGTGGTGCGGGTGTATCTGATCTAAATTGGTTGAAAATGGATGGATGGTTGAGGATGAGGACTTAATGAGCGCATCACGTGCTTCTCCGCCTCCCTTCCCCCAGAACTCTCTCCCTTTATAGGGCGAGGCTAACAGCATGCTTCTGGAGTATTTTGTAGTGAAGCAGGCTGGCTGGCTGGTGGGTCAAGGCGTTCTTCAAGGTGGCAGGAACCGTCGAGGTGTGTAGCTCTTCACCATCTCATCGACCCAGTCGTATTTGAAAAGGTGACTTGTGTTCGGAGCGTTGACCTCCATGTGTGGTCTGGCTATAGTGGGGGAGAGATGGCGTAGTGGTAGGCGTGCTGTGCTGCGAACCCGGGTATGTCCCGAGGTTTTATTCCTGCTCACGGCCACTATCGGTGGCGAGTATCTGAGCCGGTTCTGGGCTCCCTCCTATGTCGACTCGACCTTAAATTCTAATTCGACTCGTCGAAGCGCGATTGCTACACGACAGTCTCCAATTGTAACAAGTTCTTCTTTAGTTGCAGACAGCCCTTCAACATTTAGAGATATAATAGTCAGTGCTGGCCTTAAAGGCGGGCATTGGCCTTTCTTCTTTCTCCAGACTGAGGGTCTTCTGGCATCTGGTGAGCTTCTGGACATCGTTGTCTTTCAGCTCCTTGGCTTCGAAGTGTTTGGTAGAATTTGCAGGTAATACCAGGGATCGCGACGTGAACGCTTCTACCTTGACCTCAAATGAGTACGTCTAGTATCGTAAACATCTCCACCAGGGAGATAAAGGCGGCCGAGAGTGGTGCTGGCCCACAACCACCCTTGTGTGCCGTGCCAGCCTTCATATGTGCCTCTCGCTAACAGCTCCTGATCCTACAGTCAGTCTGTTAAGGCTACACGGGGGTCTTTGCGTACAGAAAGAAGGCTTAGCGGTTTGCGCACTGCGCTTCGAACCCGGCTAGCTTGGTTTGATTCTCGACCAAGGTGACTGTCCATGTGCCAAGTGATATCTGAACTGGGCCTCCACTAGGTCGACTCGACCTTACGTTGTATAACGTGGTGTGTTTATTTTTAAGCCAGAAGCCTTTATTTTCTCTTTATTGACCGTATGACAACCCTTGTACACCCACTTAAATAGAAGGGGCAATTTGGCTTCAGAACCTGTTGTTGGAACTCCGCTTAGGTCGTCTTGGCTTAAAGTGAATTGTCTTGAACGGTGTCGACAATAAAAACCTTCACACTGCATCGGTTAACTGGCCTGCTGACTAAAATTGCCCCTGGTGCCCTGTGATGGACTGGCGTCCTATCCTGGGTATAGCCCTGCCTTGCACCATGTCTGCCGAAATGAGCTCTGGCTCACCGTGACCCTGGATAGGATTAAACGGTTTCTGATAATGGATGGAATGGTCGGTTTAAATGTTTTGCATTCTGAATAAAGCTTGCTTCCTGTGTTTTTAATAAAGCACCCATGTGGTATCGTGTAATAGGCGCTACTGTAACGGCACTCGACCCTCCAGTTCGTTAGGGCTAACCATTGTAAGGTTAATGATCCATCCATCCATTTTCAGAAACCGCTTAATCCTACACAGGGTCGCGGTGAGCCGGAGCCTATCCCGGCAGACACAGGGCGCAAGGCAGGGGTGAACACCAAGGATGGGACGCCAGTCCATCGCAGGGCGCCTGGGGAAATGTAGTCAGTTCGCCAATTAACCTGGCAGCATGTTTTTGGACGCACCTGGTTATTGCTCCTGTCTGTTGAATGCAGACGGACACCGCTGGGACTGGGTCGCCTGGCTACGTGGAGACCTCAGAAGATCCTGGCAACGTGGAAACATCAGAAGATGAATGATTGTAATGATGTCGTTTTTTTTTCCACAGCTTGTGAATTGCTCTCCATAGCTGCTCTTTTGGGATGGCCATGTGAAGTGTTCTTGCTCTTTTTCCTTCGACAAGAGCGGGAACACTCTGCAGCCATCCTGAACTAACAGCTAAGGAGAGCAATTCTGGTTATATCACTTGGCGCACATTTGGTGTTCCCTATTGCACGAAACCCACACCAACCTCCCCCTCCTTTGGTGTGGCTTTCATTTTGGTTTTTTTCTGTGTTTTTGTATTGAGTTGTGATGCTTGTGCTTTGTGAATATAAAAAAAAATAAAAAAACTGGAAGCTGTATTGCAATGTCTGAGACTTTATACGTGCCAATCAGGGCATGCACTTTCGGTCGTGTTGGTTCTGCCTTAAAAAGCAGTGGGGTATATGCGATTTGTTCCAGGTTTGAATATAAACTGTTAGGAAACTTTTCCTAACAATTTAAACACAAAATAGCGGGGGGGGGTATATTCTGCCACATTTGCATAATAAACTGTTGGCACTTTTTTTTTATAAACACCCATTCCCTGGGTATGTGGATATAACCCTAGCATGATTCATGTATTATAGACTTGTCATAACAATGTTTATATTTCCCCCACAGAGACAGTCACCTGAAACAGAAAATATTAATGTCGGTTAACATAAAGCCCTGCACAAGCACGCTAAAGAGACCCTTAGTACAGGACTAGGACATGAACCCATAGCATATACAACTATGATCTATAACACTGCTGAATTAAGCAATTCAGAAACCACTTAGGTCCTATACCGGCAGTCGCAGGGCTATACCCATGACAGGACGCCTGTCGATCATAAACGAATAAGGATAACCTGTGCGAATCGCTACATAGTAACAAATGAAACGCGAAGGGGAAACACGCCCATGACTTCACGTAAACCTCCTCGCTGCCCCCATTTATATAATAATGAATATTAAAGATTTAAAATTAACTCAAAGGCTTTCATGACCAATTTTATCCATAGCGAAGCTCCGTTTGTGAGTTTCGGTCATGTGAAAAAGTCTACGTGTCGTGCACCCGTCGATAGGTTGGAGACAACGAGCTTCACTGGATTAAAGACTTA
>JAZEWU010000018.1:8147290-8164615 GCA_036362915.1 Geotria australis | reverse complement strand
GGATGCGGCTTAAATACCCTGACGCCACCCACCTCTCCCGCGCTGTGATTGGCTAATTGTCTCAGCCAGAGGTAATTGGTTAAGTGGCCGACGTCACGAGCCTCGGCACGAGGTGCCTGGATTGCGGTACGAGGGGTCAATGATGATTGGAGACGAATGAGAATGATTGTGATGAAGGGAATTGAGACGCGATTGGTGGTGATGATGATGATGATGCTGATACAAAGAATCTCGCTGACATGTTATCTTACGTGTATGTGGCCAATAAACTTGCTTTGACTCACTCACTCACTCACAGAAATAGCCCCCGTGTAGCCTTAACTGACTTTTTAGGTCAAGTGCCAAGTGAGCTGCAGTAGCGCCTATGAAGGCCTGATTACTTACCCACAGCCGCCGTCCGCCACTGCGTGGTTGTGCGGTCACCCTCTCTATAGCTCTCTGTCCCGTCTCTCTCCGACTGATTCCCCCCACCCCACCACTCGTTCCCTATCTTTCTCTCCGTTTCTCCTCTCTCCCACGCATTTCCTCTCTGTGAGGAGTTCAGTGACTTGTTGGGTGTGGTGGCGTGAAGGCTGTATGATCTGAATTGGTTGAACAGGTGAACTCAATGAGCTGATTAAGCTTATAATCAAGCTGCTTGCTCTTGTGGCGAGGGGGAGAGGGATATCGCTAGATGCGTCTATCCCGAAAGAACGGCTCTAAACAAGAATGTATACCTTTGATACTGAATGAATATGCGCGCGTTATGAATGTAAAATTATTATCATTAGTAATCGAGCCGTGAAAACCCCGACATCAATGCCATTATTTTTCGCCGGTAGATTGTCAAAAAATACACAAACCCGAACTACTCGCGGTTGTTGTGGGTGCGTTAGTACCGACTAACGGTACAAAAAAAAAAGCTATTCCACGGCCGGGCAGTGGTGGCGTGTGTCCACGATCGAGCGGAGGTGCCGTGGCGTGACTCGGCATGTCGACGCAGTATGAAGCGCGAATTAACAAGCGCGCGTTTTATATCAAAAACGATTAATAATAATAATGATCTTAATCTAATTTTGTAACGCGCGCATGTTGTCCGGGCGCATTGCACCCGTTGATTCGGAGGCGTCACCGCGGTTCGCAGCACTTAACAGACAGGTATACGTTTAACGCCAGTAGTTTCAAAAGTAAAGATCTCAGGCGAGGGAGCGCTTTGTGAGACTCGGGCAGAGAGTTGCACACTCGTGGGGTCTCGAGCACAACAGGTTGCTTCTCCCGTCTTCTGAAGCCTCACCCTAGGAACACGGTGGAGCACAACTAGCAGACGCCTCAATGCAGGCCGCTGAGGCAGCTCACAGGGTGAGCACAACGTCTCTGTGAAATACTAGTCTGGAGCCGTTCTATTACTATTGTTAGGTGACAATGTTAGTTATTACAGCAGAAAAATACCCGGTGAGTTTGCTATCGCTTTACAGGATTCCTGTGAAGGAACAAACACGCGATTTGACAAATTAACAATGGTGTGTATTAGTTGGCGGCGATGCAGAGAGGCCAACACGGGAGTGATGTGGTCTGTCCTGTTTGGTTTTAGTGAGAGTTCAAACAGCTGCATTTTGCACAAGCTATAACCGCGACAAAGTTGTTAAAGAGTTCGCTATAAAGGGCACCTCCTCACCATAGATTCACCTACTCACCAGAGAACGGGAACAAAGAATCTCACTCCCATCTATCTTACGTGTATGTGATTAATAAACTTGACTTAACCTCCTCGCGACACAACACTTTCACCGCCTCGCCACACACTCACCTGTTCACCACACACTCACCTGTTGACCACCAGAACACGTGTTTACACGGGTAATCGCCCCACAGTGTGCTGTGAACAATCTCCTCCACGCCTCGTGTCGCCATTCAACACAAATCCTTCCGGAAGAAATCCTTTGCGTGCCGGAAGTCGTCTCACACACACCTCCTTTTGTGTTGATCTCCCTCGCTTGTGGCTACATCTTCCGGCAGATTTCTTCCGTTAGTTTGTTGGGCATTAAACGGCGGGACCTGGAGGAAACCCACGCAGGACAGGGGGAGAGAACGCGACGACCCCTGTATTAGGATCATGAGAATAAAAACGCTACATTTAACGTCGCCCCAAAAAGACTAAAAATCCAGGCAAAACCGGGGCAGGTGGCAACCCCGCAGACAACCCTGGTGGAAGTGATGAAAGCTGGCCGCTTGTAATCCAGTTTGTCCACTAGGCGGAGACACATTCCACACTTCGCAGGTGTATTGAAGCTGTGGATTGCAACAACATGGTCACCTCGTCGCCGACTCAAGTCCAGATCCCCCTTATGGAATCGCCATCCTAGAATCTCACCCGGATCCGGGAGAACGCTGGCCAGCGGGACGTAGGTTTTCACGGCTCGATTCGTGATGGCTGCTGTCCATTGTCATTATTGTTCGCGTTGGTTAATTCGAACATTTGTTGTGTTAGGAATCCTGCATCCAGAGCGCGCAAGCTCACTAGGCATTTTATGCTGTAAAAATAAACACGCATCTCTTTTGTTGTATGGTAGATGTAGTTACTGTTCCGTGGCATATAAACAAGAGGAGAATTGAACACGGTACTGTACTTGTCTTAAACCTATTGGTAAAAAGCATATCAATTTTATGACTTAATGTCAGGTGACTCAGCGGCAGAGTGAGTGACTCACAATCGGAAGGGGGAGAGAGAGTTTAAATCCGAGTTGGGATTCATTCTGCCCACCGTCCCACCGGGGTGACTAAAATGAGCACTTTAATAGAACGGTGTTATTTTTTGCTACACACAGACCCGGCAATAGGATTGCGGAATGTCCGCCAATTACTCAGGGGCTGTCGATCGGAGGTGAGCACCGCCTGAATGCTCATTTGAGCAGGAAATCACTCCGACTTCTCTGATGCCAAAACATATCAACGCATTCAATTAGCAGGTCACAGCAGACACCACTTAGTTAATAATGTATAGCGCGGGCCGTGCTGGCTTGTTCAGGTCTCACAAATGTCGCATCTAAGGACATTTAAGGTCGCAGAGTAAGTGCGTTGGAAGACAACAATATGAAACCGGTGGAGACAAGTGAATGGCTAGTTGTCAATACGGTGTTCGTTTATAAAACAATTTCTGTGTAGTGCTCTTCAACGAGAGGACTTAATGATAGTGGACAAATCTCTGGGCATAACCACGCCTCGCTATGAAAGCCAATATGACCCGTCGTGGTCTTTTGTATGGCTGGCGAAGATGAGACGATGTTTTACAGAAAGCAGGAAATGAATCTTGCCACGTGTACACACATGACGTTGATTATTATGATTTGAAGTAATCTGATGATGGCTCCAACGTGGCAGGCAAAGCATCGTGAGAGAGGAGGAACGCTCGCCACGGCTATCTCGAAAGGGCAACTCTTAAGAACAATTCTCACTCCTTCGTCAATTCATTACACTGTACCGATGTAGGTTTTCACGACTCGATTCACGATGGTTTCTTTTCAAAGCTGTTATTTCGGGATAGCCGTGTCGAGCGCTGTCAATCGCGATACGGCTATCCCGAAAGAACAGCTTTGAAAAGCAACGATCGATCCATTACACCGTTTGAATGTTTCCCATGCCATTGTGACCCTCGGGTGAAAGGCGGTCTAAAAATGCTATTATTATTATTATTATTTTACGGGTTATGGGGATTATTTGACCATACTTCACCACGACTTGTCAGAGTGAACTCAGGATTTGGCTGAGATATCAGTCGCCACTGATGTTAGCCATTTACTGTGGTCGCTGGGTTCGAGCCCAGTGCGCGAAGCATTGTGCCACCTATTAATACACGTACACTAGTTATGTACACACACACGACTACTCTAGTCGGGAAGTGGCAAACGGCACACAGGAATTAAATCTCTTCTTAGCTATTTACTATTTAATTATAATAATAATTTTGCACTTATAACGCCTGAAGATGTCCACAACGTGGGAGGCGAAACATCGCGAGGGAGAGCGCTCGGTGACACGGCTATCCCGAAAGAGCAGCTTTGAAAAGCAACCATCACAAATCGAGCCGTTGACCCCGACATCAGTATAAACTAGAGGTGCCCTCCATTTGTCCATCCATCCATTCGCAATAACCGCATAATCTTATACATGGTTGCGGTGAGCCGGAGCCTATCCCGGCAGACACTGGGTGCAAGGCAGGGCCATACCCAGGATAGGACGCCAGTCCATCACAGGGCACTGGGGGAAATTTAGTCCGCAGGCCAATTAACCCATGCAGCAGCATGTCCTTGGACCGTGGGAGTAAACCGGAGTGCCCGTTGAAAAGCCACGTGGAGAACATACAAACCCCACACAGAAAGGCACCCGAGCCGGGATCGAACCCGGGACAAACCCCCATCAGTATACAGCATTTGTGTTTCAAGAGCCATCCCAGATGCAACCACCCTAACGAGCGAGACGCGCTGTTATCGAGGGCGCACATCTTTTGGTAGCAAAATCAAATAAATAAAGGCGCCCTCCATTTGTAGTCATCACATTCCCAAGTGAATGAGGCTCCCCTCCTACAGGCGGCAAGGCTAATGCACGGAGACTTCCCGGGGTGACTTGTTTATGTCTGCAGCCATTAACAAGGTCACATCATTAACCCCGGAGTGTCCAACAACAGACATCGCCACCCCCTGGCATTCCAGCGCGTGCCAGTTGTGTTGCATTCGATCGCTGTACCAGGGAAATATGAAACGAGAACGCGTTGGAATGTCGCCTTGATGCCACCGCGAGTAGATGCGCCTCCGGCTATTGTCGCAAATGTGACGCGGGTCAGGTTGGTAAACGTATTCGCGCAGTGGTAACATCTGCGCCTCACAGCAAAAAGTCCCCAGGTTCGAATCTCGGCTCGGACGCCTTTCTGGGTGGAGTTTGTGTGTTATTCTCTCCCCTTGTTCTGCGTGGGTTTTCGTCCGGGTTCTCCGGTTTCCTCCCATAACTTAAAAAAAAAACACTCATTAATGATTTGGCCGATAACATAATAATATATGGGAAGCAGTGTGTGGCAATATGGCGCCGGCAAAACCGCCTGGCTGCCTCCTCCTCCGCCTCTCTGCGCTTTCCTCGCTACGCCTCTGAGTCGTTCTCTCGTCGAATGAGTACCTTCGACAGTGAATGAATATGTGCGCGTTATAAATGTAAAGTTCGTATTCTTAATGCAAAATCCACACAGAAAGGCACCCGAGCTGGAAATGGAACCCAGGGGCGTGTTGCTACTCACCGTGCCACCGTGGCGCGTCCTCCGAATTATTATATTATTTCAATAAAGTACGCGTAAGTGTTTTGTTGTGCGCATGTCTTTTTAACAGGTATGCAAGTGCAGCGATTTGCCGATGCTGATGACATCCCAAAGTGCTTTTTTAAATGCCGATCCAACCACAGATAAAGACACATTAACAGGATCCGTCGACCAGTTATACTGGAATGCAAGAAAAAACGTATGTCCTGGCTAAACCACGACATTGTGCAACGTACAGGTATCATTATAGTACAATGCATACTTGTGCTGACATGTACTCTACATGTATATCCCCTGTCAATCCACTGCTGGATGATGGCCTTCCCACGCGGTCTGGACCATGGGTAAGGTAGCCACCTGTCCTGGGAAATCCGTAAGTTGATGGTCGCTCTTCAGAGATGCTCTTTCGGGATCGCGGTGTCGAGCGATCTCACGGCTATCCCGAAAGAACAGCTCTGAAGAGCAACCATCACGAATCGAGCCGTGAAAGCCTACATCAGTAAATTCGTAAGTTGCTTACGGAACAAATAATTATTCAAAGTCTGAGAGTATAGTCCACTCTCTAAATATCTTTACCCCCGGTTGCCCATGTCGCGGTTATTTGTGTCTCTGAGGTGGAAACTCTGGTAATGTGGGGTCATTTAGCCATACTTCACCAGGCTGGTCAGTAGGGGGTTTGCAGCAGGCGATCAGCATGTTGCTGTCCTGCCCTCACTAGTGCACAACACAGCTCCAGGGCAGCGCCACGACACCGTCTTTAGCGAGTGAGATGTGGCAAGATCCCGTGCATGCCGCTTGATTTTTACTCATAGGCATATTGGCAAAGCATGTCAAACGAGGGCAATACCCCTCCCCCTTCTAATGTTTCATCCAACAGAGAATCGAGACTGATTGGTTATGAATGTTACGGCGTCAGTTTACAAACGTAACTTTTTTTTTCCCCACCGAAAAAATATTTCCCTCAGAAGACATCCGAGTGCTGCACTAAAGTGTGGCCTGGGAGGCGAGTTAGTGTCGGGCATTACAGTTAACATGACAGTGCTGTTAAACATTAAGAGTTAGAAATAGCATATGCCTTTATGAGTTAGAATTTTCACCGGCAATGAGGACTGCATTAGCGATGTCCATTAGGGATGAGCATTAAGAATATGCATTAGGAATGCACATTAACGTTCTCCATTAGGGGGGTGCCCATTAGCGTTATGTATCACGGGTTGCCAGCGGAGTTAGGCTCTACGTGAGTGACCGTTATCACCACCGTGCATTAGGGGTTAACGTTGGTGTTTTCCACGAGGATTAGCATTTAGCATCCAGCATAAATGGATTAGGATTAGAGCTGGGCTGACCCTTAGTCTGAAACAATAGGCCTGATTGATGACTTAAGGCACATTATTTCGGTGCATAAATCACACCTAGGCTGCACGTCAGGCACGGCCACTTTCAGATCCGCTACGGGCCGTGACTTACTGCTGTATAAATTGTAACAAATCAGAGCGGCTGATAACCTGCCTCGTGAATTCTTCGTGTCGTTTGACCTGAACGCCGAAAAAAGGCCCCCCGGTGAAAATCACGCAGCGTTCGGGAAGAGCGTCCGTCTCAAGTATGGCACCTTGGTGCGCGAACACCATCTCCTCGGCGAGATGTCTCAAGTCTCGTGGGGATTTCGGACACGTTTTCCTGGTACACCGCCAGAGCCCACCAGAGGCCAATCAGGAATTGAAGCGCGGGAGGAGGGTGGGGTGCTGGTTCAGAAATGTCAAGCTTTTTTAATAAGGGGCCCTTCATTAATGAAACAGTATATTCGATACAGTACGTTTTGTCTGGTTAATGTCAATAAAATGTCAATTTTCGGGGTCTCAAGGAAGTGAGGGGGCAATTGCCTCCCCCACTCTCAAATCTGCCTCTGGACCTCACTTTCATAGCTGGCACCATCTCGCGCACTATAACTTGCGAGTATCGAGGTCATAGAGTACTTTTAAATCGTCCACAGCTGAATTATAAAGGGTGCGCTATAAGTCGCTTCACCAAGAATAATGATTTGAGAGACCAAGAGTTCCAGACGTTGAATAACAACAAATAATTGTGCTGTACTATTATGTTGTGCGGTGGTCCAAATATGCACCATGTGTACTGAACATGATGTCATGATTCTCGGTAAAACGACTTAACCGCACCCTGTATGGTTTCACACAATCAAGATGTTATCTTGTAAATTCAAAGGCTCATATTCCCTCGTCTAATCGACACGTGACCATCCTTTCAAAAGCACATCCGCGCAACGTACGTTTGCAAACCGCGTTGGCGCTCTGTTGTGTTCGCAACGTGTTGCATCTCTGTCGCGTCCTTCGGGGAAACCGTTTTAAATTAACAAACTGCAGTGTTTGCGCACTCGGGGGTTGGTTTGGTCACTTTGCCCAGTATCCGCCAAGCCACGGTGGAAAGAGGGCCCAGCATTCCAGGCAGCCCATAGCAGCACGTCATCCCACCACCGCCCCCCAGTTTCACACTGGACAAAACCAGAATGAGCCGTGACCCATCAGGTCCTGATTAGCCAGCCGCCATAGTGGGCTGTTCACGGTGATGGGCCCGCGGGGATAGGCAAGCGGAGGCAGCCACGCAAATATTGTCTTGGCACACAGCTCCGGATGACCTTAATGCGAGCCCGGGTGTCCTTTCGGTCCAGCCGTGGCCACAAATACGGGCCATGGTTTGCAGGATTTAACGCCAGTGGCTCTGGGAGTGAAACGCTGGCACTTTGACTGAGAGACAGGATACTATGCGCGCTGGAAGAGTTATGATTTGCTTTGTTGGTCTTTAAAGAAAAAGAAAATCCAAAGTGATTTGTCTCGCAAAGTTGTGCACATTCCACAATAACACATTGCCAGCCGGGAAGCTGCAGTGAATTAAAGTTTTGCTCGCTTGGTTAGAACATTAATTTAACACACATAGGCACAGTACGGATCCTACCGCATTCCCTGCTGTCCCATACTTTTCCGTATAGATGGCACATCTAGGCTGTGTAAACTACTGCTGCCCGGACTGGAGGCTTCATTAGCCGCGCGGTTAAACGAGCAGGAGATTTGTGTTCGCTGGTTAATGCAGTAGATGGCCACAGTGAGCCGTGAGCTGGAAGAGTTGTGTGAATGTGAGACCCGTTAAGGTGTGTTCTCTCATCCGTAGGACCTGTCGTGTGGATGTTTGTACGCGCACAAATTCTAACAACACACCGAGAATCTACGGGCACATCTCTTCTAACGAGCAGGATGCGCTCTTGTGACTTGTCCGCTCAGCGATACATCCGCTAAGAGGTAATTATAACATGGTTCATAAAAACCGCGCATTATTTATTAAGTGAATAATATAATAATACTGTACTACTCCTACTAACAATGTAGTATCATAGAATAAATACTTCTCTAAGCATGTTTATAAACAACGTATGGTTCACAGGAGCCTTGGCAGTAGAATATTTATGAATTAGTATCTTTGTTGTCTGTTAAACGAAAATTTCGTTGAGCGAATGTTTGGTAAATAGGTCAATTTCCCTACTATATCCACAGAGAGCGGATCGAATGGCTAAAATTCTGACCGCTGAAGCCACGTTATGTTGCCCGCGTGCTTTGTGGACCATGCCAGCAATCACAAAAGAGAACATTTCATTACAAAGTACTTTTACATACCTCACCGTACATTTACAAAAAAAACTCATTACAGCGCTTTCTCAAACTGCTTGCTGCTGGGTGATCCGCTCTGTGCTATGTGCTAGAATTCAATTGGGGTTCAGTTATTAATTAACTCCCGTTTTATTAAAGCGTGTACCTTACAGAAATAATGGCTCCACTCATATGCATAAAAGAACAACTACTTTCTCCTGAATGTAGCTTACTTCCGGTTGTTTGTGGGATCGTTGCGAAAATATATAGGGTGGCCGCAAAGTCTATTTGCGTGATGGGACTGTGTGTGTTTTTTAGAAGTTAAAAATAGTTTGTTGTTTCGCTGATGTGCCTCTTCTGCTCCCAGGTCCCTTTTCAAATCAGAGAAAAACACACTCCAACGCACTGCAGGTATGTAACACAACACGTCTCGGCTATAACCATGCGGATACAACTGATGATGCCTCCAACGTGGGAGGCGAAACGTGGCGCAGGGGAGAGAAGGAACACTCGACACAGCTATCCCGAAAGAACAGCTACGGAGAGCAATTGTCAATCATCGAGCCGTGACAAACCTACGTCAGTACTTTATCTCTTTTCCACGCAACGGAAATGTGTGGCTACCCGTTACTCGTAGTGTCAAATACACGCACATGATCAAGCCTATTTGTTTATGCAAATGATTGGCGCTCCGTCTAGCGGACTAGAACGGGTACTGCAGCTGGTGTCTCTATATCGTGCCTCGGTCAGTCAGTCACCTCAGTCAGCCCATGACACGTGGGTCTGTGCCGTGACCTCCTGTCGGCGAGCCTTCCACGCTTCGCGTGGCCTCAAAGTGCACCCGGCCTGGCACAGGCGTGCATTGCTCGCTGCTGCTGTGCCAAAGTGATCTCGGGCGTGGGAGGGCGACACGTCGCGAAGCGTAGAGAAGGAACACTCGACGCAGCTACCCCAAAAGAACAGCTAGGGAGAGCAATTTCTCACGCATCAAGGTAGAAGCGTTCACGCCGCGATCCCTGTCAAGTAATACTTGGTATTTACCTGCAAATTCTACCAAACACTTCGAAGCCGAGGAGCTGAAAGACAACGATGTCCAGAAGCTCAACAGATGCCAGAAGCCCCTCAGTCTGGAGCAAGAAGAGAGGCCAACGCCCGCCGCCTTTAAGGCCAGCACTGACTATTATATCTCTAAATGTTGAAGGGCTGTCTGCAGCTAAAGAAGAACTTGTTGCAATGGGAAAACTGTCATATAACCATCACGCTTCGAAGAATCGAATTCTACGCATCGAGCCGTGACAGCCCCACATCGGTACATTTCTAAAGTGAGCTGGACAATTCTGTACGAAGACGACCCGATACAGGAATCCCCGGAATCGATCGAACTCAGTCAGTCGTCCCACGGTCCGCGCCACGGTTGGGATCAGATTTGAGTAAGAGTACGGGCGTGGGGGTCGATTAATTAGCGAGAATGGATTTGTGGGGTTATGCCCGCCATGGGATCGCGCGTGCGAGAATCAATCTTGGTATTTATGATCTGCGCAGGTTAGTTGTAAATGGTGCATTAAGGCTGATGTAAAAAAAACAAACCACGAGGAAGAAGGAATGACTGCATTGACTGCTGGCTCGCGAGAGCTGCATCGTTAGACGTTACAGTCATGTTACAGTCACGTTCAAATGTAACGCATTGTAGTTGCATTGCACTGCAATTCAGGATAAAGTGCAGTCATGTTTGTTGTATTGCAGGCATAGCACTGTCGTATATGTGTTTCCTATATTCACCATCATCATCATCATCACCACCTGCTTAATCATGTGCAGGGTCGCAGGGGGCCAGAGTCTATCCCCCTGAGACACAGGATGCACGGCAGGGCTATACCTAGGATAAGACACCAGTCCATCGCAGGACACCGGGAGCAATTTAGTTATCAGGACACGTAACCTAGACATCAGCAGCATGTATTTGGACTGTGGGAGGAAACCGGAGTACCCAGCGAAACCCCACACGGGCATGGGGAGAAAATGCTAATTCCACGCAGAAAGGCACTCGAGCCAGGAATCAAACCCAGGGGGACTTCTTGCTGTTAGGCGGCAGTGCTACTCACTGTGCTACCGTGCCGCCTTAGCTACGAATAGACAAGCAGATATCCATCTCCGTTGCCAACCGGCGGGTCGCGACCCATCAGTGGGCCTCGAGCCCCACCTCGTGGTGCGTGGAGACCATTCCCAAATGGGCCTTGTGGTGCTAAAGGTTGACAACCGCTGTTCTGTCTTTTGACCACCGTTCCATCACCAGTCTCGGCCATTGGCCATCGTTCCCTTTCATGGTGATCGATACGTTTCCTAAATTCTGAGATTTTCGTTTGGTCTCTGATCCATGTGCTCCCTTGCCGTGCAAGGTTCGTCGCTCACTGTTTTCCTTCAGCTTCATTTCCCCTTGGCCAGTGTTAATGTTTATGATCTGTATGTCACAGTGGGTAATATGCAATGATTGAAAACATTTTTCTTCCTCTACATTGATTGATACGTTGCTTTTCAAGATCAAGTTCATTTTTCCAAAAGCACTTCAACCTGCTCCCAATCACCCCTCTATTTCATCATCTTGACCCCAGTCTGCATCCAGTAATTGCTCCAGGTATACACAGCCTGCTTGGTGCTTTCCTCCAGTTGTGCTCCTCCGAGAATTATTTTCTTGTGCTCAGTGTATTTGTTGTTCGTGCATTTTTCTCATATGCTTTATATTCAGGCCGACCGTGCAGCCGTGTCAAGCGAAAACATGTGCACATTCCCTCTTGCGCCCCTCCATTGGTTGTTGTGATGACTAGCAGAGTACCCGCCCCACGGGCGATCGTGTTCCACGCGTGTGACATGTTCTTCTAACTATCGGCTAACACATAGTGGGCTACTAAAAACGCTGTCTGCTGTTTGGCCAATAAGTTTGAAGGACAATGCATTATCATAGCATTAATTTGCGTGTTTTGGCCACAAGCATGTGTGGCTGCTTGCAAACTGGAACCTTTGCAAAAAGGTGTCCATTTAGTGTTTAAATATCTTAACACGTTTTCTCATTGCCGGAAAGGGTTAAACCTCGTATATTCTACATTATGTTCTTCTGACGTTTATTATTGGTGACGATTTCCACTGACATGACTATTTTTACCCGGATTTCTTCCTGGATAAAGGCAGAAGAGTGGCTTAAGAGGGTTGATGGTACAAGTACAAGAGTGGGAATTTAAAGTAGAAATGCTGTTAACGTTTCAGAAGAGTTATCAGTGGCAAGTAAAGGTAACGTAAGACAAAAAGTCTTCGTTCGGGGTGTGCAGTTAAAATTTGTGATCATGCAGAACGTGAGATGGATTGTGGCATCCTGTGAGGTGGCCACGGTGTTGGGAGTCTTTCGTCCAGCAGTGGACAAAGTGCGGCTGCCGCTGATAGAAGTTAAATTCGGGATGGCCGTGTCGAGCGTTCTCCCTATCCTCCGTTGCGCTCAGTGACACGGCTATTCCAAAAGAACAGCTTTGAAGAGCAACCATCATGATTCGAGCCATGAAAGCCTACATCAGTAGATATAAGTTAAAAAATAAAGTATTATAATATCGCACACTTGTTTTGCAATACAGTACTGTAATGCAATACCTGGCGAAAACACGCATTCTGCAGTTTGACGGGTGTTTAAAGTCCAGCATTATTTAAACACATTCGGTACGATTTGTTTACATATCTCTGAAACATTTTGACTCGGCCTGTACCGTATGTATAAACTATAACTCCATATATGCAAGAGGGGCTTTTTTTTTCGTTTGATGGAAGAAAAAAAAGTTTCTTGTTGAAAAGACACACACGCGGTTTGCTGCGCTTGCACTTGGTCGACACCGATCGCTAATTCCGCTGCAATTCTGCTGTGATACGTTCTCCGGGAGATGACAGAAGGGTAAACGCCTGTCAGCTTTGAGTAACACCAGTGCTGCCAATTCATTTGTGGGTAACGGATATTTCCAAAGGTACTGAACCAATCGTCCGTACTAAGTAAACACTGATAATTCACACGCTCTGACTGAAAGCGGTGGTGTTTACTGTGCGGATGGAAGTTAAGTTTATTTATTGGCAGAACGGTGGTGGAGCGGTGAGTAGCGTTGCCGTTTCACAACAAATCCGCCACGAGTTCGATACCCGCCTCGGGTGCCTTTCTGTGTGGTGTTTGTATGTTCTCCCCGTGTCCGTGTGGGTTTTCGGCGGGTTACTCCGGTTTCCTCCCACTGTCCAAAGACATGCGGTCTAGGTTAATTGTCCAGACCAAATCGCCCCTGGTGCCCTGACATGCTGTAACTTGCTTTCCCCTCTCTGCTGGAAAACAGTTTAAAGAAGCTACATAGCCCAACGGTGCCTTCCATCTTAAGTAAAAAAAATACTGACTGAAGTTGATTTACTTAATTTATCACCTATGGTGATGGTCAACGAGCTAAGTCGGTAGATTTTTTTTTACCAAATTGTTTTCTTAGGCGATAGTGTAGAGGGAGGTGGATGAGGAACTCTTATTAATAACGTATTGTATAAACAGGTTATATTTGTTTAACTAACTTGACTGCTGATGACATCCAGAAGGTTGAAACTGGTCCAGAGTTTGCTTCCATAAACATGCTGCTGGGTAAACATGTCGGGCAGGACGATGCACCGATAGGTTAAACCGTGTATCGAGCTTGGCGTTCACGGCTCGATGTACCAAAGGATTGCTCCCAAGCCGCTCAGTTGGGATAGCCGCGTCGAGAGAGGAAGAATGCTCGACGCCGCTATCCCAAAAGAGCAGCTCTTTAAGAGCAATTGTCAGACCAAACTGTATGTACATGTCACATATGTTGATGAGAAACAGAGCCTGTAGTCGATTCAGGCATCCAATCCCGTCAGGTGTCTGAAAATAAATTGTGTTGATCCTGGACGACCATTGCATACACTGTACCAAGGGTCTCCAACCAGTCGATCGAAATCGACAAGTTGATCCCAGGATCTTGAACGGTCAAAGTCAACATATAAACAAAATATAGAAACAGAGAAATGCATAGAGAACCGTAGAGATACGTACAGATACATAGAGACAGATAGAGATACACAGATTAGGAAAAGCTGAGATGCTCTACGGTGGTGGTGTTTAAAACCACGGTGGCCGTGAGTCGCAAATGCGAGCTGCTGGAAAGAGTGTGAAGCGCTCAGAGATAACGTGCAATAAACACGGATAGTGTGCAGGAAGCACAGGTGTCACACTAAGAATAGGCGAGTGTTCAAAGGCGCTATATAAATTGATAGTATTATTATTAAGCATAGCGTACATTTTTGGGGGCTTTTTTGGTAAAGCAGAATTTATATGGGTAGATCTTGTGTTGGAGTTTAGATTATAAAAGTGATCGTGCGTTTAAAAAGGTTGGAGAGCACTGCCATACACGGTATTGTACATCAAACGAGTGTCATAGGCTTCTGCGGGGCTACGCAGGTACCAGCAGAGGCCAGTGCCGCAAAATATATGGTCTCAACTCTACGCTGTCTGCTTTCACCGGCCTGCACTGACCCATGTGGTGAAGCATGGTCATGCAAACCCGTAAAGAGCTTGCAAGCTCACTGGGTATTTTTCTGCTGTAATAAGAAACATCTATCTATCTATCTATAATGACCCAGAAGCTGTGGAGAGACAATTGATTGACAAAAAGGGCTGCAGGTTTATATGACACAGAAGTTGACTTAATTTTCGTTTAGTTTTTACGAGCCAGAACGCTCCACCAACATGCACTCAGTGAGTTTATCGGATCACATTTGTGAAATGCACAAACGTGCGAGGGTTTGTGTGGAATTAGACCGCGCTAGCCTCACGGTAATTTCTTTAAGTAATTACTTCGTTAATCTCGAACCAAGTAAATCCCACCTTGATTTCGCGAACTAGGTGGTTTCACGTAAAGGCGCTAATCTTAAAGAGATGCAAATTTGAGACGTCAAATGCACGAGCTACGCCGAGGTGAAAATATTATATATGTTTTCGTTTCTCATTCAGTTATCGACATTAGACGCAAAGGTGACGATGGTGACAAGATTTAAAAAAAATCTACGATTAGATATTTTTACAAAATCATTAGACTTCGTGGAATGACATGCAAATGGTTAAAAGTTGTTATTCTGAAAGTGTCATGTTTGACCTTTGCCAGGTCAAGGTACGTTTGTGCGACACGCGTTCACCAAGAGGGGGTTGATAATGTAGCTTTTTCTTCCGTGAATTCGAGTATTTGCTTAACAGAAGCGTAACAAAAATTCCTCGCAAAAATCCTTGTATGTTTAAAGAAAAGAATGAAAAGGCCCATTATGAATACAGCTCAAAAGTGAACTTGGCAGAACGTTGTTTAAAAGGTAAATAAAGAGACAAATGGGGCTGATGAGTGAAGAGTGTCTACTTTTCGTCCACCAAAACGCCGTAATTGCATTCCACGCGATCCAATTATAAGACCTGCTGTGATTACTGGACACAGAGCTCGCTCCCCTTTGAAGCTGTTGGACACGTGGAAAGAAACACGGGCGCAGGGGGCTCCTTACAATGATAAAACAGCGGAGCAAAAGCCCTGTCCCCTCTCTGTCTCTGGTTTCTAATCGTGCTTAATGGCTGTGTCGTGAGCGGCCTACAAAGCTCTGTGAGTAATGCACGAGTGTGCACGTGAAGAGAGAGGTCAGAAGGAAATGTCTGTGGCTACATAGAGAAGGCTCTCTTATGGAATGTTGAATGATGTCTCCAGTGAAGGGACATCGTTGATAAAGAGATTACTGTGCAAATACAGATAGATGGCTGTTTCATGCCACGTAATGCAATTAAAGTGCCTGCGTTGCCTCAATGCTTTGACTTTTACAAACATCTCCTTTGTCCATTTTCTCCTCGGCATAAACTGAAGCAGGCAGCAGATGGGAACGGTAGGGGCGCTATTGTTTGGACCGAAATGTTCCACCTAATTAGAATCTAATTTGCAATGAACCAATTGGCGTGCAATTATCTAAGAAGGCCCGCGCGCTTCTGGTTGAAATGGAAATGCACCAACAGACTGAGTGACGTCGTCACCAAAAAAAATAGCGTACCTTCGAAAACCCATTACTTTAAAGTATTATTTAACATTGGGCGGCACGGTGGCGCGGTGAGTAGCGCTGCCGCCTCACAGCAAGAAGGACCAGGGTTCGAATCCCGGCTCGGGGGCATATCTGTGTGGGCTTTGCATGTTCTCCCCGTGTCTCCGTGGGTTTTCGCCCTGCACTTCGGTTTCCACAGTTCAAACATATGCTGCTGTATGGGTCAATTGGCCTGCGAACTAAATTGCCCCCGGTGCCCTGTGATGGACTGGCGTCCTATCCTGGGTATAACCCTGTCTGCCTTGCGCCCTGTGTCTGCCGGGAAAAGTTCCGGCTCACCGCAACCCTGTCCAGGATTAAGCGGTTTGTGACAAATGGATCGATGGCTTATTTAACATTCACCCTGCTATCACTCTCATGACCTGAGTTCGAGTCCCGGTCATTGCTGACATCAGTCGCGAGTGATAACTTAACCAGTCATGGGACCCGTGTATACCTTCACTGGCCAGTGTGAAAGTATGGTCAATCAACCCCCCCCCCCTAGACTGACACAGCGTTTGTGAGGACTTCATCCGGCCGCGGTTTCACGAAAGGGCTGTAATTCATCGTGTTACTCTTATTAACTGATACACATGTCAGGAGAAGTCCATAGCGCTGTTTGCTGGGTGCGTATGTGTTTAAACGCGTGTTGTGGAACAAAGAGCATTGGCTCGTGGATGGAGATAGGGCAGTTGAGAATGCTGAAGTTCAGCTGGCTGGCTATTATTACATAGGCCGTATGTGTTTGAGTTTCATGGAAACTTTGACAATGCGAACTTTTTTCCCCCCTTGCCTTTTGAAGCCTACAGGCATGTCCAGTAGGACAATACAGCACTTATGTTAAGCACACGCCTGCAGCAGTATAAGCAAACAGAAGTACGGGGAGGTTTACAAAAGTGTAAGTTTGCCTAAAGCGAACGACACTGGATATTTTACGCTAATCTAAAGTTCCACACAAGTTGGGTTCAACGCAGCTTAAGGTTCTGAGGCTTACAAATGGCTTATTTCTACAACTTACACATACCTCCCCACCATGCAAGCTTTTAAAATCTGTTTATTTTACACCCCGCCCCCGCCACTTATATAGAGTTTGCTGTTGCAATCTTTGCCAGCACATGTGACGAAAATTAATGTTGATGTAAAACGGCCACTTTTGCCGCGGCTTGAGAGAGGGGGAGTGGTGGTTTTCAGGCTCTCACCACACGAGCTACAGAGTGGGAGAGAGCGAGAAAGAGAGGACCCCAGCAAGTGTTGGAGTTGAACATGAGCTGG
>JAZEWU010000018.1:8118299-8146781 GCA_036362915.1 Geotria australis | reverse complement strand
AAAAATGACTTTTCATTTTATTTATAGTTTAATCTTTTCCGCAAACATTGCTTTAAAAAAAAGCAGCGGCGCATGTCACAACAATTACTCAGAGGGTCCTGTCATGTTGTACGTACGTGTTACTTTAAATTCCATATTCACTATTGTCGATGTCAATGGCCGATCCATCCGTGCGTTCATCCGTTTATCTGACACGTCGTACCTGGACGCATCGCTGAGATTAAAGTGGTTGTGGCTTTAGTGATGGAACATTATCTCATCATCGTGGGTGGAGATCTGCACACAAAAGAGGCGAAAGCAAACCGGGCACAAAGTTTCCGAAAGGGGAAAAAAATCATATATATATATAAAGAGGAGAACTTAGAGGAAGACAAAGATAACAGCGAATTAATTCCCCCTTCTTTGGACCGAATTATGACTCGTGTCTCTCGTTGACGTGAACCAGAACACTCAAAGCTCCTCTGGCAATGACATCGATACTGGGAAAATAGCGTCTCACGATTACCTTTACGTAACTAATGGATAGATTATTGCTCTGCTTGTCATTCCCCTTTGAAGGATTCGTACTCCAGATATTGTTGCGATGTAGGCTAGGTGAAGTAAACAAACATTGCCTCGAGCTGTCTCTTGGCAAATGTTGGCCAAACTAGTATGGATGATACAAGTGACGAGTGACTGTGGAAGTCACCCTTTAGAGGAACACTGTACAACACTTACATAACAAACAGGTGTGTACAGGTAATTAAGTTGTGTCATTTTCGTAGAATCAACAGATGGTTTTTTTTACTTCATGAATGTATTAAACCTGTCATAACAAGCACAGGCTGCCTTATTGAGCACACATTAAAGTTTGTGTTTATTACTTAGCCGTGGAGGATTTAATTGTTCAAAGGCAGGCAATAAATTGACACATTCTGCCTTCACTTCAAACGGAATTTACAGTGCCCAAATTCCTTCCATTCATGCGCAGCTGCCTGGGGTTACATTAAACATCATTTAAAATGCGGCCGAGGGTGTGCATTTCAAAGCAGACCCCGCATGGCAAGAAAGCTAATTTCCTCACACTTAATTTATTTACGGCACATGGCAAGGCCCGGCCAACCTCCCGCTTTTGTCGAAGGCCGTATCCTGATTTCCTTTTTGTCACTTTTATAGACAAAAGCGGCCTTCCCCGCTTCTTCAAGAGCTGTCAAGCGAGACACAATAGAGCCACAAAAACAGGCTTCGTAGGAAGAGGAGTCATCCGCGATGTGGATGAGAGGACAGGAGCCAGTGTGCAACCGCCCAGCAGGCGAGCCGCACAGCCGGGCCACGCGAGCCGATAAGCTCCTTCTGACCCCGGGGTCACACGCACGCACCACCACCACCACGACCACCACCGCTACTCCACATCTGGACAGGCGTGCCTGCCTGCTGCTCAAAGCCCACATTCTACAAGTGGTCATTCGTGCGGCCCTCTGCGGGTTCACTCTAAATGACACTTGCCAATCCGTCAAAACAATTTGAGATGGGGTTTTTTTTTTTGGGCGGCCCTGTTCGGCTCTCCGTTTGTGCGATGACACACGTCGTCGCGTTGTCCTGGCTCGGTCGTACGTTTGCTGTCTTTGCTGCCAATCACCGCCGTCATTACGACCGTCAGAGCTGCCCGTCGTAATAATAAGAGCATTTTATATAGCGCCTTTCACCCGAGGGTCACAAAGCGCTGCACAAGGGCCGCGGAGAGGACGGCATGTCAACAATGACAGAGAACGGTTACTTCCGGCTTAAATAAAAACTGACTTGAGCGACTCACATCTGTTAACCTGTGTGTTTTTTGTGTGTTTTGTGTGTGTTTTTTGTGTGTTTTTTGTGTGTTTGTGTGTGTGTTGTTGTTGTGTTTGCGTGTGTGCGCGCCGGGTTGACTGAGTACATAAACGTGCGAGTAATCGAGAGGGGCGACCGTATCACCGCGGCGAACCTTTCAAGCATATTTGCCAATGAATTCACAAGGTAATGGTGCTCGCTGCTTATTCACCAAGGACACAGATGACAGGTCAAATGTGCGTTATGAGCGGTGACCTGCCCCCAGCAACAAGGACAGTATTCTCAGTCGTATCGGTGTAAACCCTCCTCCGCATTAGCTCTCCGCAAAGGATGCATTCAAGCACTGTTATTTGTTGTTCTTTGCAGGCTGATTATACTGAATGGGGCACGCTAATGAGAGACGGTCCCCGTGAGAGGCGTGGAGGGGGTACTTCAGCCAATGAACATGTCCAACGGAAGACCTTGTCGTGATATCGTTTTGCCAGAGCCACAGACGCATTTTCAAAGTCAATCTTGGGACGTATAAATTACCCGCCTGAACCGCATTATGCTGATCGAGTGTCGTCGAGGGAGCGCCCCTGTTCACAGCGTGTCATTAATACGTGATCACTTGTCGAGACTGCTCCGTGCCGTCCGGGTTTGACTCCCGTCCCGGCGCTAACGTCACTGACAAGTGATATTTAATAATAATAATAGCATTTATAGAGCGCTTTTCACCGGAGGGTCACAAAGCGCTGCAAAGGGCTGCGGAGAGAACGGCAAATCACCAACATTTGAACTACTGCTGGTCCTGGCCATCGAGCCGCTACTGGCCAACTGTGGTGAAGTATGGCCGTAGTAGGCCTCACACGACCGACACGACACACGGGCAACGATTGGGAATTGGCTGTACGTTTGCGAAGTACTTGTTGACATACGCAAGATGCTCTAAGGAGAAACAGCTCTTCAGAGCAACCATCATGAATCGAGCCATGAAAATCTACATCAGGACGTAGGCGAGTTACAGAGTAAAAACACATACAGCTTGACGGAGAACTCGGTATAACTATCCACGATAACTGGGAGTTTCCGTAATGCGGTTCAAGGTTCGGTGCACTTGAATCCATTATGCATTTCGTCAACCTTTAGCGACCTGCAATGTGTGATAATGCTCTTGCTTAAGTCATATAAGGATCTCAAAATGTCCTCAAACGATCCCCATTCGAGTCAACAATGACTAATTCAAATAACCAAAATAATCCCGTCCACCAGTGCTTTTTTCATTTGCTTATTTCCTCTAGACTAACATGATTACTTAATCACACGCCGCATAAAAGCAGCCCGGTTTAATCCCCTCCCAGGGTGGCACTTTGTAAATAGCACTATAGGAGGTATCTGTTACAGGCAAGGAAAAAGTCTCAGCGGTCAAAAGTTCATCTCCTTGGTGCCTTGATGGGCTTACCTAAATGTTCTCCGGTGGCCTGTTTTTGTTTGTTCTTTTTTTTTAATGTAACGTGCCTTCTTCACAATGTAATTATGACGATAGAAAAAGTTAAAACGCAGCCACGGTTGACTCGAGCGACATTAAAGATTTATTTGCCATTTCGGTCCTGACAATTATGGCGCATGCCCCGCGGCAATTCGTGTCAGAAATGACGGGCAATGTTCAACTCAGCTGCCAAATAATGCTTCTGAACTTTCGCAAGATAAGCAGTTTCACAAACATATGAACTTTTAATGTTAACTCCAGCTCAACATATATCTGTACACCTTAGGGCTTACGTGATATTGGTACTTGCAAAAAAAAAAAAGGCAGTGTGATTTTGTTCTTAGTTATCAATTATCGCGTCAATCACTTATTTCAACAGATTTGTTTGCTTTTTGTTTGAAAGGTACAGTATGGGTGTACAGCATTATCCATGAATGGTTTAGCTGAAACTTCGCGAAGGAACGAGAAGGAACACTCGACGCGGATGTCCCGATAGAACAGCTATGCAGAGCAATTGTCATACATCGAGCCGTGACAAACATACATCAGTACAAAATCATAAAAGTTCGCAAAGATGCGTGGAAAGGAGGCGCATTTGTGAAATCACATCGAGAGGCAGGGAGAGCGGAGCAAATGGGTAACAACAATACACGCACGTCAAAGGCATCTTATTGCGGAGAGTAAGTGGGCCCAGGGAGGACACATCGCTTGAAACGATGATGGCTGATGGATAGAGACTGGTGATGGAATGCTAGCCAAAGGAGGGATCATGCCCGAGAGTGTGACTAGCTCAAGCGCGGGCGTGAGATTGATTGTGGCATCGCAGGTACGGTGAAGGATAGAATAAAGAATATAATGATACAAGTTATAACGCGCTGCTCAAGTTCCATGCCTGGTTGTGGATGAGATGGATACGGAGGCTCAAGGAAAGGGGGGCGTGAGCTATGCGGTCAGCCGGCGGAAACCCGACAGACTTCGTCTCATCTCATTGGTCAGAAACCGCTTAATCCTATACGGAGTCGCGGTGAGCCGGAGCCTATCCCGGCAGACGCAGGGCGCAAGGCAGTGCTATACCCAGAATGGGACGCCAGTCCATCACAGGCCAATTAACCTATGCAGCAGCATGGCTTTGGAGTGCCCGGATGAAACCCACGCAGAACAGGGGGAGAAGACGCAAACTCCACGTAGAAAGGCGCGAATCAAACTTGCTTCGCCGCCCTGCCACCCATAGCAATGGTGTTGGGAAGGCCCTCATCCAGCAGTGATAGACCACGGCCGACGACAACGATGGTGATCATTATCATATAGTATTTCCACACAAACAACTCACTCGAGTGAGTTCAATTGCATAAGTTCGTTGCGCGGTAAATTGGTATGCAATGGCAGTAAACTCTGCACTTCGAACGAGGATCGTTACGTGACCGTGGACTCATTCAGAATCGGAAGGAAACAAACCGCACGCGCTGTGTCGCTCAGCACCTCCGTTTGCATTTTAACTACAAAAATACATTAGTCAAATCAATCTACACGCAGCATTTGCCATCGCAGTCAAATCCATTTAGGCTGAGATGTACCTCTCACAAGCCAGCATTCTTTAGGGCGAGTTGCCCATTAGTTTTTTCCGTTACCATTGGAAATAATTAAAACTGTTTCGGTGAAATAAGCGCCAAACACATCACTCATGTTTATTAATTTCCCTAAATTCTCCGCTGAACTATTTTTTTTCTTTTTGAGAATTTTAATACCGATGCATCATTCGCCTGATAAATTTCAGTTCACAGTAAGTTTCAATTATGTTTTTTTACTCACTGCTTGGAAGGCTTGACAGGGGTAATGGGCAATGGCGGGAAGGAGTTATGGTACGCACCTGACGGATTAAAATAACAGACAGGTATTTTACAATTTTTAATAATATGGGGAAAATCCCACTGAACTGCTGCTGCACATGTTGAATAATTAAATTTGAAGGATCACGTGATCCCGTTACACTTTTAATAAAGTCACCGTTGCTGGTGAGCGCTGCGGTCAGTGCGTGGATGGGGCCCCGGTGGTGTGGCCCGGTGGTCGGCGCGCGCCGGGCTACCAACCTGGCGACCCGAGTTCGAATCCTGCTCACGGCCAACACCAGTGTCGATTTTCTGAACCGGTCCTAGGCCTCCCCTAGGTGCCGGTCACCCCCCCTCCTCGTGTGCCGTTTCGACCTTCGCAGGTGCTCGCTAGCGGCACTTGCCCCTACAGGCTGTTAAGGCTATACGGGGGATCTTTGTCTTTGCAGTGTAGCGGGTAGCGTGCTGCATTAGGTTGCCGGGGCAAGCCGAGTTCGATTCACGCTCACATGCCAACATCGGTGACAGACATCTGAACCGGTTCTGGGGCCCTCCCCGTAAATCGAATGAGCCTTAAATAAAGTACCTGGTGCAATGTGTAAAACGTCAGCGCCGGGGAGACAAAGGCGGCTGGGCGTGGTCCTGGCCACCAGCCCCTATTTGTGCTGTGCCGCCCTTAATACGTGCTCGCTAACAACACTTGCCTTAAGAGTCTATTAAAGGCTATACGGGGGATCTTTTTCTTTGAGTGCTTGTGTCATGCTTGGGTACCCAAGGGAAATGAGTCTTGAGCACCACACCCAAGTGGATGGCTTTGTGCCGAATTGCTGCCAATCAGCCGGTCATTTCAGACGCGGTGTCAGTCTTACGCTGTACGGGTATTTGCCCACCTCTCCAGGGGTGTGGACGAATAGTTGTGAACTTTTGTTTCACCGCGAGATGGAAACACAATCGGCTAAGACGACGCAAGGAACACAAACAAGGCTGCCTGCTTCACGAGAATGAATGCGGACGGTTGAAATTGTTTAAAACGTGGCACTCAGAGGCAGGAGTCAACTCGACGCAGGGCCCACGCCGACACACTTCATCACTGGCTACCACTCATGGATTATTTTTAAAATAAAGAACTGAAATAACAGTAGTGAGATGTGGGAAAATAACCGGTATTAAACATGTCAATAACAATGCTCATTGTTACCAGTTATGCAACGTAGAATGCGTGTTGAAAATTGACGCCTGAACTAGAACACTGCTTTTGTGCTTCCTTTTCAGTCACGAACACGATTGCGATATTTCAAAGCAGTGCACATGTCACTTTTTAGACACCCCCATCAATCATGTTTATTGGCCAAGCTAATATATATATAATTATAAGTGTATAAAAATATTGGCGCTGTGAATGGGAAAGGGCTAAGCATTCCCTTCAGCACCGCCATGCACTGATCAATTGCTGTGGTCTGAGTCATTAATTACAAATTTGAGTGCGTCACTTTTATTTAGCACTTTCCACACGGACGTCAGCTTCGGTAAACACATTGGAACGACTCTTCGGTAAGTCCCCAAACACCACCGCCAGAGGGAGGAGACGTGGAAGGATACTTATTCGGGAGATAAAAACCCACTGAAGTGGAATTAAGTGAAATAAATCATTCGTCGTCCAGACTCAAACTCAGAAAGCCAGAAGTGCGGCGCTATGTTATCCGATATGGTTCTTTAGTCCCCTAAGCTGTCACAGCCGTTCCTCTTCAGAGCATGGTATAATTTGATATATTCATCAATTAAAGGGTGCTATGTGCGGCGGTATTCTGGCAATAACTCTGCACAAGGTGTGTCGACGTAAGTGAAATCGGCCTAATATCACCACTGGTTTCTACCACCCTTCATTAGAAAATGGGAAACTGTAATTTAACATCGCGCTTCGAAGAATCGCAAAGAAGAAGAAGTTCCCACAAAGAATTTGTGACGGCCAGATTAGATCTGCCATGGCGGTATAACCCGGTGCTTGAAAAATCTGGTCACTTCCATCCATTGGCTGATCTATGTTGTTTTGAATTCCCACAGTCAGACGTGGTCACTCTACATCAATTCATTTGCGTGTGTCCAACATTGCCTGTTATGCGACTTTATTGCTCTGACAAAATCAGGCCTGGCTGCAGGGGAGGTGCTGAGAAGCAGATCTTCTTTGAAGTCCTGAGCGTTCTAGACCCGATGATGACAGGTTCCCAAGTACCGACTGCATTCGCGATAATCCCAGCAGCATTGAACCATGTCACGTACCGGAATATACATATTTGTACGTGACCGCAGATGACACACTTTACCACGACAGTACGCAAGTCGGAAAATGTTAAGACTTCGCTATTGACTGTTACTAAAAATAAAGCCCCGCGTGTGTGACAGATTCACGCAAGGTGCCCGAGCAAAGGAGTGTCATTTGGCCAAGAGCTAAAGACACAGTTGCCGCTCGTACATCTTTTTTTTCTGTAATTTTAATTTGTTTTTTCTTGACTGGATGATTAAAGCTGACCTTTAAATTGTACGACTTAGCTCATCGTTCAGGAAGTAATACGCTGCTCGGCGCACGTACACGTGTACATACGTACGGACCGGAAAAAAATAGTATTTACGCTTTTAATATATATTGCCTTGCCCTTCCACAATTTACTTCATTACCCCTGACCTTAAATGCCTTAAGAAAACAAGACGTGCGTAATATGCCTTGAAATATTGTCGATCGCGGGAATGTGTAATACCTGCAGGCAACATTAGCATGCGTGTCCCTGCTTATTTTGTTCTGGAAACATGTGAATAGGCGGCCTCAACAAGGGTAAATAAACACAAGGAGCCTACTTCCACGAGGCTCATAATTGAGTGGCTTGTTGATGAATAAGTTGTAAGTGGGCTTTTTATTCCGTCACAGTTGCCATAGACACGTCGAGGCCCCGTGTTGTACCATGAGGGGCTTCGCGCGTAAGAGCTAAAGTCACCGTGACATCAGATGAGAGCGAGCGCTGCCCGTTATGAGCGCGTATGCCACTCAGTGTCAAGAGCCAGTTGCCTGGGTGTTTCGACGTCAAACAAACGTTGATGTAGGTTTTCACGGCGCGATGCATGACGGTTGAATTTCAAAGCTGTTCTTTTCGAGATAGTCGTGTCGGGTGTCACTCGCTGACAGTCGGAAACTTGACACGTGAGGCGAAGTGTCGCGAGGGAGAGATGGGGATCGCTCGACACGGCTATCCCGAAAGAACAGCTTTGAAAAAGCAACCGTCATTGTGAGGGTCTCTCTCTAAGAATGCTATATTGGAAGCATTTTGATTAATTGACAGGTACTGCACTGTATACGCCACATCAATCAATGAGATGAGCGATTTTCACAGAAACGTTCGTACGAACAGCAACTATCGGGATAGCCGTATCAGGGAGGAACGCTCGATATGGCTATCCCGAAAGCAGCTCTTACGAGCAATTTCCATCAAGCAACCCGCAAAGGCCATGCTCCGTAGCTTGCACACATCGCCTTACCCCGGCACCGCTCTCAAAGCGACGCTCCTGACATCAAGTTCAAAGCTTCGGCGGAGAAGCGACGGCTTGGAGCAGCGGTCCGCTACCTTTCTGCACCTGAGGACCGATGTCAAGCGTCAGAAAAACGTCCGCGCACCAGCTGGCAGCAATAAAAAATAAATCGAGAATTAAAACGAGTGTAAGGTCGTAGCGTCTGTCGCGGTTCAGTCTCCCCGAGGCCGCATAGGTTCCCAGTGGCTCCTGCTGGCCACAGGTTGGGAAGCACTTGGCTCACGAGATCGCTGGGCCATGTTGTTGAGCGTTGCATGTTTTGAGTTAAGAGCACCGCAATCCTGCGTTGTCTCTCAGGGGGTTATCCTTCGGGGTAAAAAAAAAAAAACCCAATAAATAAATAAAAAGCCTCTTTAATACATACAACTGACGTCTTCAGCCATTAGGAATGTGCTTGCCGAGACAAACTGTCTAGATTAAATCACGGATAGAATTCCTGTATGGTATATTATTTGATGGGACTCGACCAAGTCAGAAACAATTCCACCCCCTACCCGCCCACCACAAAAAAACCATCTAGACTTCGTATTTATAGTCTGCCTGTTTCCCGAATTGTAAGATACAACACGAGACGATGAGAGCTGTATCATGGCCAGAAGCAAGAAGCTAAGAGATTGCCTCCACGAGGGAAAAACATTCACGTTAGTAGCCAAAAGCATAACGTGTCCCTCAACCCCCTAGCTTGCAGTGCGAAAGGCAGTGGCAGTGGCTATACCGAGGATGGGACGCCAGTCCATCACAGGGGGAAATGTAGTCCGCAGGCTAATTGGACTGTGGGAGGGAACCGGAGTGCCCGGCGAAAACCCACGCGGACACGGGAAGAATACGCAAACGTCACACAGAAAGGTGGCACCCGAGCCGGGATGCGAACCTCGGAGCTTCTTGGTGTGAGGCGGCAGCGCTACTCACCGCGCCACCGTGCCGGCCCAATTCGTATAATAAGTAAGAAAATTAACAAAAATACATTCCGGATTTATTTTTGCCACTGGGGAACCATTGGAGTGCGGGCGGGGTGGTTAACACAACCAGAAATAAATTATACATTCGTTTTTAACCAAACATAGTTGAGTTTGCTTGACTTGGCTAATTCCTCCAGCCTCGTGAGCTTTGGGGAAAAATAATGTGTATCGCCTGGGGAGCAGCACGCTGAGGGAAGTCAGGAGTACAGGGTTGTCCTGCGGAGGAGCCTGGTACCCGCGAAAGACTTGTAAACCTCGCGGCACTGGCTTAGAAGTGCCGCAGGAGACGAGACCATCCTGATGCTTGAAAGAGTGCGGCGAGACAATGACCCTCGACGCGCTTTATTAAGTGGCCGTAGCAGATCATTTGCAAGGCAAAACCTTTCTGGAGCTTAGGGCCGAGAGGACCAAAGGGCTTGACGTCGCCCAGAAATGTAAAACAACCCGGAGACCTTTACGTTATTGACACGAGAATATTGGCAATGTTGACTCTGAAGCCTTCATAATTAAAATATCGTGGTGGCAATAATTCATTTGGCATTTGGAAAGGCTATGCTTTAAAAGCGACTACCATTTGCTGATGATGAATGAATTGTTTTTTTGAATTGTCATTAGTCACAACGTTTCCCATGCTCTTTGCCAAAGCTTCTTTATCATATCGTCAGAACCATAAACATGTTGAAAATACTTTGGTGGCCTTGGGATGTCAAATGGCTTTCTCGGTGTTCATATTTTTTTTTAGACGTGGGAGCTCGGCGGGATGGGAAGCAGTACGAGGCTGAAGGAAGTGCGGTTTCCATCCAATTGTGCCGTAATCAAGTCAGAAAGGGGCTCTAAAATTTTATTTAGTTTTCCCGAGCATCTGCTGCCAATCGAAAGAGGTATGTCATGTTTTTTTGGAATAAACTAGAGTTGGCGAATTGAATTGAGCATTGCATGCGTTTCAGCAGTATTCACAATTGCTTCCATCCAGCCCGTCGTGCGTTTCTCAATATGTGGTTCTCATCTAAGCATCCACCGGCCTTCAATGTGTCATGTTTTGTACGCAAGCATTTTGTGTCGATGATGCTCTGGCTGGTAACAGGATAGAATAAATTACAGCCCTTTGTCAATCCACCGCTAGATGAAGGCCTCCGCATGCCAGGTGGGTCGTGGGGGATGTTATTGACCATACTTCACCATGCTGGTCACAGAGTGTTGTCGAGATATCACTCGCGACCAGGGGTGAACGTTCCCCTTCTCACCTGAACTGAGCGCGTTGGCCACTTGTGTACCGGAGCGCCGTAGTTCTGCCATTCTCAACCGGTGGGTCGCGACCCATCATCGGGCCACAAGCACCACCGAGTGGTCCGACGAGACCATGGCCACGTGGGCTTGAGGCGCAAAAGGCTGAGAAGCGCTACCGCAATGGACCACACTGGCTTACTTCCCTCTCGGGGATCAAGGTAGAAAGAAGCGTTCACGTCGCGATCCCTGTCAAGTAATACTCGGTATTACCTGCAAATTCTACCAAACACTTCGAAGCCGAGGAGCTGAAAGACAACGATGTCCAGAAGCTCAACAGATGCCAGAAGCCCCTCAGTCTGGAGCAAGAAGAGAGGCCAATGCCCGCCTTTAAGGCCAGCACTGACTATTATATCTCTAAATGTTGAAGGGCTGTCTGCAACTAAAGAAGAACTTGTTGCAATGTCATATAACCATCACGCTTCGAAGAATCGAATCGAAACTTCCCTCTCCTGCTCGCCACAACAACATTGGCTACGGCTGGGAATCAAACTCGGCTCGCTGAGTTCAAAGCACGGCACGCTAACCCCCCTACCGCACCGCCCGGCCGCACGAAATCGTTATATTACTGTAAATTCCTACTGCGATTGGGGGACCCATTGACACTCAGCCTTTATCGCATGGCCCCTTGGGGCGATGGCACCGCGTAAGACTGGAATGCCCATAGACTCAGCGGGGCTGCGTTGGGTGGTTCCCTCCTGGGAACCATGAAGCCTGAGCTCTGCCGACACAAGAGACCCAAGGGGACCCAAGGAGGCTCCTAAAAGCGAGCACCATTAATGTGGGTGTGTGAGCTTTGTGGCGCACTGGTAATATAATAATAATAATTGCATTTTACAGAGCGAATTTCACCCGAGGGTCACAAAGCGCTGCACAAGGGCCGCGGAGAGAACGGCATGTCAACAACGACAGCAAAAAAAAACCAGCTAATAAAAAACCAAAGGAACAAAAATGAAATGATTAAGGCTGCTTCGAATACACTGAAAGGTCGTGAAACTGGCAAGCACAGCACGCGGTGCTGAGTCGAGAATGTTAACCAGAGATGAAGCGACACGACGGTTGGGAGTGAAAACGTTCAGTGGCAAAAGCACCCGTCTCTCCCTCTCTCGTACTCACTCGCGTCCGACCACTAAGGGGAGCACTTTTATTACAGCTCCGTAAGCCCTTTCAGGAATAGCCGCTTTCCGTCGCTCAATTCAATTAAGTGAAGCTTTAGGCCAGCTGACGTCAACATGAATCTTGCAATAGACGTCACACAACTGAACTCAGATTGTAAAAAAAACAAAAACACAGAGAATCGGTTATGAATGTTCAATCCCTAAGATGTCCCTATAGGACCGTCTCTGTGCCGAGACATTAAAGGATTCACACACGTATTGCTGCTTTTGTGGTCAAACTTCTAACGACATGAACATAAATCGTGATAATTTCGTGCAATGCACCGGCTACAACGCGCTCGTTGAAACAAACCACAATGAAACAATTCAAACACTAAACGCTAAATTATGCCGTGTTTATTTTCAGTTTTTAAACTCATTACGACTGAGCCTATCATAGTCGAGTGCCGATGCCATCCGTGCAACAGGGATCCCACGACGAGACCAATTGTTCACTTGGCCGTTTCTTGGCTATGAACTGCACTGGATACAAATTGCTCCATTATTACTCGCCGTCTCTTGAAATCGAGACTCGCTGCGATCACCCCTCGGGCTAGGAGGCGGAGCAGTGAGGTTGCCCTTTGTTGCAAATGTTGCTGCAAGTTCACGCTGTTCACGGGTAAGTCGCCGGCTAAGCTCGTGGGTAGAATAGAATCGGGCACCCCCCACGCCACGATCAATGGGAGATTGGACACAAAGGGAGCCGAGCAACGGGACTTATTAAACGTGCGTAATGTTCCGCCTTTTGATCTTTACACGCAGCATCACAATGGCGCATTTCGAAGGTATTAGGCAGCAGTGACGTTTTCTTCACAGGTAATAACGACGCCACTCGCAGGCGTTCGGGTTTCACTGCGGCTTTGTCGGTCTTCAAAGATTCGCGGGTTAACGGATGAAGTGTAACTAACCACCACGGGCCCGGCGCTGCGTTGGCAAACGCGCTCATTCGTCAGGATCCCGATTGCACTCTGATGCTAGGTTTTCACGGATCGATTCATCGTGGTTGCTCCTCACAGCTGTTCTTTCGTCATAGCCGTGTCGAGCGATCTCACTCTTTCCCTCGCGACGTTTCGCCTCCCACGTTGGAAGCACTGTTAGGCTTCCAACTTGGGAGACAAAACGTCGATTGATTGACACGGCTAACCCGAAAGAACAGCTCTGAAGAGCAGCCATCAGGAAGGATTCCTGTTGTCAGAAAAAAGAGCCTGGGCCTCTCGCTCCTCTGTGCAACCTGTGGGTCCGTGTTTTGTCCGATGCCAGGATAACTACAGATTATCTATTCAAGCTGCTTTTGGCAACCTCAAAGGATCGCGCCTCACGGTAAACATATGGACACGGCCGTCCCCCAGGGCATTGCCGGTACACATGGAAGGTTCCTCCCTGTGGGATTTGGCAGATTTATACACGTGCTCTTCACCTGTGGGGGATTCTTCCAGTGTAATTGCTACCTTGTGGGACTCACCGCTGTACGCAGCCCGTGTTGTCTGCGATCTGCTCAGCGCCGTGGTGTGATAAGGCCACCTTAGGATTGCGCCGCTGATAGACGGTTTAACACGACCCGACTGCCCGCCTCTGTCAGGAAGTGTAATGAGATAAACGTATCCGGAGGAAAGTGGCAACAGATTGCTGTGCCGAACAGAAATAAACAAGTGCCGTTTAAAATGAAATGAATTATTTTTCAAAGCGAGAAAAAAAACACATGGTCTTTTTAGTCTAGCTAAAATACTCGTGAGAATTGCTCGCAAGCGCTGCTCTTTTGGGATAGCCGTGGCGAACGTTTCTCCTCTCTCCTTTGTGAGGTTTCACCTCCCACGTTGGAGGCATCATCAGGTTCAAGTGGCAGGCCAAATGTCGGTGAGGCAGGAGTGGTGATGGCCACGTTTGTGCACTGTGTTGCCACTGGGGAGACAAAGGCGGCCAGGCGTGGTTGCTGATCACTCCCCTCCGCATGTGCCGTGTTGACCTTCATAGGTCCTGGCTAACGGCACTTGCCTCTACACTCTGTTAAGGCTATGCGTGGGATCGTTGTTTCTGCGTTTGGCACCCAGCAAACCGGTGTTTGATTGACAGCCATCGCTAACATATATCCCTCACCGACCCCCACTCCCGAAAGTGGTGAGGTATGGTCAAACAAACCCCTATGACTGGCATAGCATGGGGCGGGAAGCCATCAGGAAGGAGTGGATTGACAAAGGTGTGCCAAAAATAGTTTTGATATTGACGGTGAGCACGTGTGCAAAACATGGGCACGTTTTCATTCAGCCTGCTCTCGCAAAATGCTATGATGACGAATAATGAATGCATCTCGGCTACATATTGTCCATCACAGGCACACTGTTCCACACACAAGACGCCTCGCACACTGTGACTGAATGGATCCAAACAGTGTGAGGAATTGCAAAATTACATCTTATTTTCCAAGACTTTCACGCGCAGTCCTGCATTGCCATTAGCGGGTTCGCGCCGCCTTTGATGATGTCCTCAACCATACCAAAACAATTCTTGGAAATAATTTCGAGGAAATTGCTTGGTTACAGCCAGGTTAGCGCGATGGGAATAAAGACGCGCAGCCATTACTTACACGGGGTAGGCAAATAGCAGGCAGCACAAGCGCTTATTGTGATTTTATAACCTGTTTAATTAAATGAACTCATGTGCAAATACTGAACTGGTTCTTCTACAAAGACAGGAGGAAAAATGCCTCAAGCCCCTTTCCTTTAAGAAGCACATAATTAAAACGCTCTTTTTTTCTAAATTAGCTCTGTTTGGATTCGCTCCAATTTTATTTACAAATCTGGCCCGAGTAGATTTGCCCACAATCAGGCTCCGGTAACCGCAAATATCATTCATTATTTGAAGCCCCATTAACTCTTATCAGCACCGAGGGCAAACAGGAGTTTTGCCTTAATCACATCCAATGACAGAAGTTTACAAAGACCTGCAGTATCCAGTAGTCTTAATGACACTCGTGAGAGCATACAGCATGCACGTCAAGAGCCGACTATAAACAAAACCCTACAGAACAGGAGGGTAAGACGTCTCGTGCCTTCGGTATAAGAATACTACGACTACAGCACTACATTAAAGGATTAATGGACACTTGACCGGTTAGACATGTTTGAGCGGTACAATAAGGTTTTTTAGCAACGGGCAAGTGGAGGGAACGGCTGGTTTAACGTCCCCTCTTAAAAGACCACGTTTGGTGACGGAGTGCTCATCATTGAAGCCGGGCAAGCAGGCAGTGGGTGGCATTGGGTTTCAAACCAGTGAACCCTGGGTCCACGAGGCGAGCGACGGAGCAACTACCGCGCATTCTACCTCCCTACCTCCCTGCCGCCCTCAATTAAGCGCCGGTGCCGAGTGTTTGCGCGTCTGTCAGCGACTCTGATATTGCACACCTTTGATTGGTTATGAACGCAAGAGCGGCGTGGGTTGCTGTACTTTGCGGGTCATCGGCTCCTCCGTGTCTGACGCGCTCGACGATTTAATGCGATTCCGCGTTCATATGTTTTGACATTTCTCAGAATTTTACAGCACGTTTCCTATGTTTGCCAAATGTCAAGCAGCACTGTGAATTAGATGTAATCTTTGTTTTCACAGATCACAAACTACACTCAATGCACAAATCAGTGAACAAATATCTGCGAAAGCTTTTAGGGCCTGTGCTCGGTTACACCACTTTATTAATAAAAATAATAATAAATACCCGGCCATACAATTTGTATGTGTTGAAAAAAATGCAGAGATCTTGAAAGATAGAAGCGCCAGCTTAATTCATGCCGACTGGATTTCCATTACTCTTTGAAAATGTAAATGCATGAAGCCATTGCATAGACAAATAACTATATATATTGAGTGGAGTGTAAAAGCTATGTTTTCAAAGACTCAAATGTGACATGTATATTTTAAAAGTATTTTTTTATTACTCAAACTTTATTTTTGAATCCCCACGCTGCTTTTTAAAAATAACATATTCAGTATTTGTGTAATTTTGTACACAACCCACAATAAATCAGCACCGTACAAGAGCACACTTTGTTTAGTTGTTACTAGCAGTGGTGCCACATGCACGCTCGACAAACAAAAAGCTCATCACGACTGTCATCACCACCAACACGATCATCATCACCAGGAAAGACAAAGATCCCCCGTATAGCCTTGACAAACTGTAGCGTCAAGCGCTGTTAGCGAGTAGCACCTGCGAAGGCCGACACGGCACATGAGGAGGTGGGTGGCAAGCACCACGCCCGGCCGCCTTTGTCTCCCTTGTGGGAATGTGTATACACCGGATCGGGTACTCATTCGAGGCTGAGTCGACCTAGAAGAGGCCCAGAACCACCATCAACCACCATCACAACCACCTCCGTCAAAAACGCACCACGCTTGTCAAGCGACTCAACACACGACGTTTCGACCAGCGGTTCTTCTTTATGTACAGTACTATGAAGAGGCTGTTCAAATAAGTATACCTACATTTGGATATAGGCGAGTGGAGACTCAGCAGAGCCAGCCACAGTGCTCTCATACAAATGATTTCCAGATATTTGAAACGAGCGGGGGGCCGCTCGCGGGAGGAATGTTTAAACACCTCTGTTGAAGAAGATGCACAATGAATTGACACAGTGTCCCACAACTCATTTGCAGGGCAATCGGGACGGTGACCCAAACTAAAACCCAAGCATCTGTCGCTCTCCGCTGTACGTCCACGCGCGTCGGGCCTGGGTGACGTGCAGCCACCGAGCCCCGCGGCAGACAGGTGAAGGATGCAGGCCCGTGGCGCAAACATACAACAGTGGCGGTAATGCGGCGGATCACCGCAGAGCGTGCGCACTACATCAAACGGGATGGCCCGCATATTTGTAGAACAGAAATAAATTTGCTAAATTTGTCAAAGTGGCTCAGCCGCACATTCGTAAGCCGGCGCGCAACGGCTAACCTGTTCCCAAGGTAGCCGTTTAACTGAATAGCGAACAGCTCACGCTGACTTTCCTTCCCAGTAGACTTGCAATAAATCAGTGTTGGTGCCAAAAGATCTGTTTTGGTCATTAGGTCCCAAAGCCACCCACACCACTATTTACTCAGCTGGCAACTCATGCACAGACATGATTGCTTTACCTTACCTTACCCACCACCCACTCCAACCCCCACCCACCACCACCACAAATTAATAGCAAGAGTTAATGCAACAAAATGCCGACTGAGAACTTACAAAATTATAAAATAATTAAATAATCAAACACATGTATGTTGTTGTTATTGTTATTGCAGTTCCACTTCAATTAGCAAAAAATAAAAAATAAATGTTCACGGGTGTGACTTGTGAACAGAACATTATATGTTCTGACGCGCGGTAATTTGTATCTTAATATTTATTCTGGTAAAAGCAAAGAACATGATACCCATGGGTTCAAAACAATAACAAAGTATTAAACACAAGCGTATATTATGAATTCAGCCGGTATTAAATCGTGTAACTTATGCATGCTATTTCACGTTAATTATACAGGTGGTTCTGCAAATTACAGAACTTTTCACGAAAATAAAACATGTTATTTTTCGTGCATCCACATGCTTGATTTAGCATGTATGAATCAATGTTTTTATAGCTTATGGAAGATTACTAAAACGATAAAATGTGGAGTTTTCATGTTCTGCCCTAGTCCGTGTGGGTTTCCGCCGGGCACTCCGGTTTCCTCCCACAGACCAAAGACATTCTACCTCTTAAGTTAATTGGCGGGCGACTAAATTGCCCCCGGCGCCCTGTGATGGACTGGCGTCCCATCCTGGGTACAGGCCTGCCTTTTGCCCTGAGTCTGCGGGGATAGGCTCCGGCTCACCGCGACCCTCTGCAGGATTCAGCGGTTTCTGACAATGGGTGAATGGATGGATTATTCCTTCTCAATGCAATCGTTTGTGGGGATTTGTGTCAGTGTTTTCATCTGACCGACTTGGCGAAGTATGGTTAAATATCCCCCATGACTGGAGTGGCCTTCGTCTAGCAGTCAACCAAAAAAGGGTCACCAATAATGAATCATCTGAATGCTTATAGATATCCAGTATCACGTGCTTTCTGTGCTAATGTGCATTTCAAATACATACGGTTATAAACGTGCTTTGAAAATGTGCATTAGAGCGTCGGAGTGCAGTACTTCAGTTTTCCCTTTTTCTGAAGTCATTGGCCGTTCTCAATATTTCAATTCGATTTTGTCAGTTTAAATCTCCTGCCAATGATGTTCAACCCAGCTCACTTGACACTTTGAAATAATAATAATAATTATTGTCATTCATCCTCATTAACAAACTGCACACATATACAACCACTCTCGCAAATCACTTGGCTGTCAGCAAAGATGCCATTGACTTGACAAAAACTACTAAGATCGTTGCTCTTCAGAGCTGTTCTTTCGGAATAGCCGTGTCAAGCTTCCAACGCCCGAGGATACTTCCGACATGGGAGGCAAATCGAGTCCACTTTCCTCTCCCTAACAGTCGCGACGATGTCTATGCTTTGCACTTGTTCCCTGGTCCATGTGTTTCCGTTTCTGTCTTTCAGAGCAATTTGCAGCATACATCCTATACTTTGATTGCACTTTTGAACCTTTGCTCCACTGCCTTTGTAATCGGCGGTGTTCTGATCCTTATGTCACGGCAGGTAATGTGATTTAAAACGTTCTCCTTTCAGCACATTTCAGTCGAATGTCGCCTTTTAATCAATTAAATTGTACAAAAGCACTCAATCCTGCTCTCATGTGCCTCTATTTCATCACGCTGACCTCAATTCACCTTCATTAGCCGCGCATAATAATAATAATATACATCTTTTGTGTTCCCAACGGCGTTCAAATTTATCTTGAGTCCAACTTTGCAGCCATCTTTGATAAGTTCTGCCATAATTTCATAACGCTGTTAATGTCCATAATTCCCTCAATCAAAAACGACAAACGCTTTTTTTTTTAAATCACCAAAAGTGTTTTCATACATTGCAATTTAACATCCTTTTAGTCGTTAAGCAACCGGTGCTCAGAGAATATCAATTATTCACGGAATGAGGCCTCGGGGTATAGCAATAAAGAACCTGCGCTAAGTCCAAGCTTAACACATTGGAATCCCACAATCACACCGCCTGAGTAGCGCTGCCGCCTCACAGCAAGAAGGGCCCTGGTTCGAATCCCGGCTCGGGTGCCTTTCTGTGTGGGGTTTGCATGTTCTCACCCTTGTTCGCGTGGGTTTTCGCCGGGCACTCCGGTTTCCTCCCACAGTCCAAATACATGCTGCTGCATAGGTTTTTATTGGCCTGCGGACTAAATTTACCCCCGATGCCCTGCGATGGACTGGCGTCCCATTCGTGGTTTTAGCCTTGCCTTGCGCCCTGTTTCCGCCGGGATAGGCTCCGGCTCACCGCAACACCGTACAGGATTAAGCGGTTTCTGCCAATGAATGAATGAATATTAAAAAAAGGATTAGAGGAAGCATTGGTCAAAATCGTTCCCAGTTGCTCTCCGCGCACTTCACCATGAACCCGGTCACCTCCGTTCTATATACAACCGCGGCCAAACATCAACAGCGAATCATTCCCGAGTAAGTCCTGCACGAACATCGGCTTCTCAAACCCGCAACCGACTCGCGTGGCGAAGCGCGCTCAAACAACCCCCCGAGTCACCAACCGGGCATGACCTTCACCCAGCAGTGGAGTGACACGGCGTTGTCCGCTAGCCATCCGAATTTATTTCACTCACACGACTCGGCTGCCTCCTCACGCCGGCCGCTCACCACTTTCCGAGCAGCCTGCGGTTAGAACACATTCGGAATGCCGACTGGGGACGTCGTACATTTATGAAGCCAGTGCATCAATGATGGCTCACCTCGTGCCAAGCAAGTCGGAGCTCCCTCCGTCTCTCTACGCGAGCTCCGGGTGCACGGCCGATGATACTACTCTACCCCGCTTCCTGTAATTGGTGATTCTGGGCAGGCTGCAGGTTATTTTTGGTGCCGTACATCATGTCTGGGCCCCCTGGGTGACCACCGATGTCGCCTGCGCGTAACCGCGAGCATATCCGAGTGGTTGGGTTGTTCAACAGTGAGGCCCTCGTGTTGTCCTCCGGGAACATCACGGGGATAGGTGTGTACATATAATGTCCGATGTGTGACACCTGGGAAAAAATACCTCAAAGGCACCCCCTGCGTGCCCACTGTGTGTACACGTCCACGGACGACATTTGGATATGATGTAATTGTACCGGATAAAGAATTGAGTTATTAAAAAAAAAAATCTCTCTCGGAACCCTTTAACGCAATGCCGCTAATTATCGGCCCACCCATTAAATCTGTAATGCGTATTGATGGACACAGCTTGCTTCTCCTAGATGTGTAAACGCAAATGCAAAAGTGCAGGAGACGTTACACCGCTCGCAGTTAGCTTGGTAGCCAAATGCACGAGTGACGGGGGAAGGTCTGCATGTAATAGAGAGTGACCGCCGCACGGTCATCACGCGAGGTGCTCAAGATGCCTTCGCAATGTTTGCGTTGCACAATCAGATAAGTTCATACGAGGAGAGTGGAGGAGATGAGAGCTGTGCAGCAGCCCTGTACTGTGCATGTAGGGCTAGAAGGTTTCCTCTGGGCTGTTTACTCGTGGAAGTGCCTTAAAAGCCCCATTAAAAGCTTTCCCTGATTCTGTCCTGGCTAAGACGTGAGCGATACATGATAGAGCATTTCTAGAGAAATGGACCCTTCCCCGGCCTAATGATGCCATTAACAGATACCCACTGTGCTGCTGTTTAGACAGGCCCTCCAACAATTATGGTTGCTGTCATCCTGCTGTTTTAAAAGCTATAAAAGCTAAACTTAATCTGGCCAGGAATTTGCTTTATGCTGTGGTTCATGTCACGTCCTAACACTAAAGTTTGTGATTGTTATAGAATGGAGCTGCAATGACCTGAAGAGAGACTGTATGCGTTCGGTTTTATACCGCGTTTCGGTCGATGTAAAAACAGTTTTGGGGGAAAGCAAGGAACGTTCTTGACCGCTTTAAGAAGCCAATTTGCTCTTGATTATTTTTGTTTACATTTAAATATCCTTTATATGTTTAAATCCAAACTCCTTATATATACACTCCGCGTTTGAGTAATCACTATACCTTTCATCACTGCAATGTTCGAATTACAGTAATTACTGCCCGTGTCTTCAAGCACTAATTCGCACAACACGCACTCACGAGTTGAGTTATGGGGTAGACGTTACTCTGCTCTCCTCCGAGACGTCTGAGCGCCGTCGATGACGCTGCATCGAAATCCTCCCGAGAGGGAACGAACGCTCCCACGAGTGCTTCCCACCAGCAGAGGCGGTGAGCGTACTAATAATAATAATTACAATTTATAACGCGCACATATATTCATTCGACGTCGAAGGTACTCATTCGACGAGAGAACGACTCGGAGGCGTAGCGAGGAAAGCGCAGAGAGGCGGAGGAGGCAGCCGGGCGGTTTGCCGGCGCCAACATATTGCCACACAACTGCTTCCGATGTATTACAATGTCATCGGCCAAATGATTAATGAGTGTTTTTATTAAGTTGTGGGATGCAGAAACAAGGGGAGAACACACAAACTCCACACAGAAAGGAGCCCAAGGCGGGAATCGAACCGCCTCGGCCAAGACCATTCTTTCTGTGAGGCGCAGAAGTTACCACTGTGCCACTCTGGGCTGCACCTTTGGCCTCGTGTTCACTCGTGTTCACTCTACAACGCTGGCATTTCATCGTGTATCAAGTCAGCTTAGCCGCAGTCACCGCTGCACTCAACTGAACCAGCTTGTGACTAACACACGTGCAAAAAAAACCGATTGCTTCGTTTGTTTAGAAAATTAGGCAGAAGTTATTGGCATTAAAATTCCGAATTTTCTTTTTTTTTTGGGGGGGGGGGTTGTGGGGGGCGGATCGCCGCTCTCTCTCCAGCGTGTAATTAATCCCTAGAGCGAAGGCGGTGCTTCGTCTCCGCATAACTTTTAATTTGTCAGCGGGCATCTATTGGTGGCAATTACTTTACACAGCGAATGGTGAGAGTGGCTGTTGGGGGTTGAGATGGAGGGGGGCGGTTGGTATCATAACGCATTCTACAATGTGAGCCTTTGTGCAAAAATCCAGACCCCATACCCCCCCCGAAATGACCCACATGGACCCAGGTTTTTTTTTTCTCCACGGCGAGTGCAATTTCTTCCATAACAGGAAATATCGCTGTGTCAGACTTGTGTAGAAATCTAATTAGTGTGATTACAAATGTTATTGTTTCTCAATGCTTTAATAATTACTCACCGACTCTGACACAGTAGATGCACTCTGCAACAAATCTAATGAGCAGCTAACAGTTGCCTGATCGTGCGGAAAGACATTTGTTTGTTTTTTTAAATAAACCTCGTTATTCCTGCGAAGCTGTGCCGAACACATTCTATCATCATTAACACGTTTCTTACTGCTAGAATCGAGTGCGATTTTAAATTAGACAAGTTTTTTTTGTCGCGTGCGACAATGACAAATTATTAAAATGAACTTGCATAACTGCGCTTGTATTTATAATCTGTGGGCGGATAGCGATACGATTTCACTCACTCAAAACAACTTTGACATTAAATTATCTTTCCGGCTCTGAATACGTGGGCTCTTTATGGGTTTTATGAAGCCAGTGAAACTATTTCGAAAACTATAACAAGTAATTATCTTGTACAGTGTGCATAAACAGGGTGTCCCATATAAATTGAACCACAGGGAATATTTCTGATGATGCTCTCGAGGTATCCCTTACGGTTCCATTTATATATGGCACCCTGTATATAGTACCACCGTGAAGGCTGTGATGACATCCACCATAGCGTTACCGACTAGCACCAACTAGGAGTTTGTTGTTTATAGCAGTACCTACTAGTTTAAATATGGACAGGGTAGAGTAATATCGACGATTCGAATACGACTGCAGGTTTGCACGGCGGTGTCGTGCGGCCAACACCAGTGACAATTTTATGAACGGTCATGGGCCTCCCCTAGGTCGACTCAGCCTTAAATGAGTACCAAGTGCGGTGTGTAAACGTTGCCGCTAGGGAGACAAAGGCGGCCGGGCGTGGAGCTGGTCACCCACCTCCTCGTGAGCCGTGTCGACCTTCATAGGTGCAACTCGCTAATGGCACTTGACCCTTAAGGATGTTAAGGCTATACGGGGGAACATTGTCGTACGGCTGTCCCCTGGGTTTAATTCGTCCCGTACTGTGTGATGTTCGGCATGATGTCCGACGTTTCGCACCTTAGGAAAATTATTCAATGCGGACGTTGTGCCGGACAACAACAAGCCTGAGAACTAATACACATCGCAGTTAAAAGTTACAGGAAACCTTCGTGTGCACAGAAAATCTCCATCAAGTCAAACGTTGTCCCATCCATAAAATAATCATTTTTTTTATCCGCCGATACGTCACGACACTTGTATGAAATAATGAATGCATCCCTACCAATGATCTTGTTTAATACAAACATTGAAGACGCTAGATGTAAGTTTCAGCGAAACGTCGGTAACATCTTTGGAGGTAAGTGCCGTTTGTTGCCCGCTTGATTCTCCAACATATCGACGGGCATACAACACTTACATATTTTTTCACATGACCTAAACCCTTAAACAGAGCTTTACTTTGTTTAATACAGTTGTCGGGCACTTCATAGTCCGGTAGTAAGGGATTTAATACCAGCCGGTGATATTTTTTCCCTCAATATATATTGTTTTGACCCAGCCATCCACCTTTCGTCAGCTACCCACCCACCCCCTAACCGCCCAGTCACAGGGTCACTGTGGCTCTTCACGGCACGTGCTTTTGCGTTCAGGTCGAGGGTAACCGAGTCTGGTGTCCACTTACTGCAACGAGACCCCGCACAAGTGTCTGCGAAGCAACAAAAGACCCCGGGATTATCCCGAGCATATTGGCAATCCGTGAAGCATCACTTGTAAGTCACATAAGTATGTATCCTGTGGTCACGCATGCTTTTCCTAAGCACACATTATGTGGGCTGCTAATCCTTCTGGGACTAATAGCTGTAGTGAGGTAAGCCTGCCAGACCGCTGCGAGCCTGGTATAATGTCCAACTTAACCAACTTTACGCTTCCACATGTGGGCCTAGTCCTGTGCTAAGGGGGGAGGAGGAGCGGGGCAAAGCAAGGCGGTGTGCTGTCCCGACACACTCTGTTCCCTCGCTGTCACTGGGCTCACAACATTGATGTGCTGTGCTGAATGCAAATACGTGGTTTGGTCCGTTTTATTACAAAACAATCTAATAATACAAGCGTATTTGTTTGTAATGTATGCAAGTATTAACCAATCGTGATGTATTTCTTTATTTTTAAAAAAGCATCATCAGGCGTTGATGCTTCCAACGTTGGAGGTGAAACGTCGCGAGGGAGACAGGGAGATCGCTCGACACGGCAATCCATAAAGAACAGGCTCTGAAGAGCAACCATCATGAATCGAGCCGTGAAAACCTACATCAGTACAATAAATACGTTGTTAAATTTTTAGTACTTTAAGAATTAAACAAACTAATACACAGGCGTGTTTGTAATTTGTGTACGCGTTAATTAATCATGATGTATTTCTCTAATTAATAAAAAAAAGTATCAATGAGTCTTACGATCATTTCTAAGCAGCGTCCTGCCTTGGTCTTGGGCCAATTTCATGTTAAAGGAGCGGTTGTGTGAGAGCAACAGAGAGTTCCCGGAGAGAGCCAATTCTGACAAGGAGATAACACCCACAACATCCACACAGGACCCACCACCGTCTCCTGGTCATCTCACAAATCTTTATGATCCACCAGCCCTTGCCTCTAAAGTGCTGGATTAGAGGCGTGTGCCACGCTACTTGGCAAGCGCATTAGTGCCGGGTTTTGAGCATGTGTGGACAGCACTACCAGTTTTGGAATTCACAAAGATGTTGCACGTCTTTGTTGGAGCAACAGAGTGAGCCGTGTCAAGTGCTTATGTAATGTAAAAATGTGGTTCTGTTGTGTGATCATGCTCGTGTGTTCACGTTGCCAGCTGCGGTGGCCTAGTTCAAGGTATGGCAAATGTCCCCTTTCGTCAGATATTTGGCGAAAATGCGCCGATGTCTCAATTACAATCCGCGGGGGGGAAATAAGCCAAAACGACATGTTTTCGGTGATTTTGTCAAGATGTGAATCGTATCAAAGTGACTGCAGTGCGAGTGCAATTTGTGGTGGTTTTTTTCTTCAATTTCAGTCAGTTTTTTTTATTTAAGCCGGAAGGAACCGTTGAGCTATTTAGCTCTTTTTAACTGTGTCCAGTGGGGACGGGTAAGCAAGTTACATCACAGGGCACCCGGGGTTTAATCAGGACGATTAACCTAGGCAGAATGTCTTTGGACTGTGGGAGTAAGCGGGAGTACCCGGCAAAAACCCGCGGGGACACGGAGAGAACGCACAAACTCCAGACAGAAAGACACCCGAGCGAGGAATCGAACCCTGACGTGGGAGGCGAAAGGGAGAGAGGGAGATCGCTCGACACGGCTATCCCGAAAGAACAGCTCTGAAGAGCAACCATCGGGGGTAATGTTTGTCAACGAGGAATCCTGCTCCAGGTTTCGTGCTTGGCGCGTTGATTAAGAATGGGAGGCGGCAACTTGTGGATTGTGAGTTAAGTGGCCCGGTGTCTACGCCCCGGTGGCTTGTTACCTCAGTGACGGTCACTCCTAAATTAAGTGCTGCCTCCCCGTTTGCCCTCTCCTGCGTTCCCCGTTCCTCTTTAAGCCCCACTTTGTATTCGCCAGCTGTGTTTACCCTCACGTTTTCATAATGCTTGCACATGCTACCACCGGCTTATCGTGCAATTTTTCGCCCGGGCCGGGTAAAGCATTCCGCATTCGGGTCAAGTGTGTGCCTCTCGCACGGAGAGTGAACTTTCGACAACGCCAGTGGGCGAGTCCGTTGCGAACGAGCGGGATCGGAGCTCCAGTGCAGAAAGAACCCATTACGGCAAGTGTTTTAACAGGATCACTTACACACCGCTGATTGTCCTGTGTTTTAACAGCTAGAAAAACCAAACCCCATCAGCCTGATTAGCATCAGCCTAATGGTGTTTGGGCTTTGCAGCCAAGTATTTCAGGGGAGGTGCAGCTGTAAATGTAAACCAATGCGGACCCGCGCCGCTTGAGATGCCCCCTCGTGCTCGGCAGTAGCTCGGACACCGAGTGTTATTTAGACCGAAGCGACGTGGAAACGTTACATTGCTTCTAGGCTGAACAAATACAGGATTCATGCATCTACTCCGTTGTACGTTGCGGGCCTATGTTGATGCGGTTATCAGGGAAACTTAGAAAGAGAAAGCTGCTGGAACCAGGTTTTCAGAATGAATGTGTGGGTTTTTTTTATTGCTGGGGGAAACACACACCGCCCCTCCTTGTTGTTGCATAACGATGTAACCGGTTAAATATGATACCGAATCTAACTTTCAAGATGGTAAATTGGAACGTTTCAAGTTGGTAAACCAGACCCCCCCCTCCCCAGATGATTAATTCACCGTTCGTGCCAACAAATAACACACGATGGCTTCTGCTTATTGGGGAGATTGCTGGGATGTTTTTTTGTTACATTTTCAGAAAAGCAACAACATCAATTTGAATTGATATGGAATCTAAAAGCAATCGCATCTTGAGACACTTTACAAAATGAAAAAAGAGATCTTACATTAGGGAAGAAGAGGGGGGAGGAGGAGTAGGGAGAGAGGGGGCTCAGAGCAGAGACCCACATGAGAGGAGACACAGAGGAGGAGAGACAGCGATACCGCTGCACGGCTTGGGATGAAAAGTCCAGCACCCGGCACTAGGGTTGCCACCTCGGAGGCACAAACACCGGGACACATCGTCGGTGTAAACAGAATAGGAGAGGAAACTGTTACCCTGTGTAACTGGCAAACACCCCCAGACTGTAAAGGATGTCTTGTTCCGTGAAAACGTACAGATTTCCCAGGACAGCTACCTCGAAAAAATAAGTCAGATGTTTATTATTGCAGCAAAAAAAATCAATCCTCAGTGTGCTTGCAAGATCTTTACAGGATTCCTGCGACACGACGAACACGCAAAGGCGGACGATACTGAGAAAAACGGGACAGGTGGCAACCCTGCCAAGCATCAACAACACCAATACTAGACGCAGGGCCAGCCACGGCAGCAGTATGATGTCAGGGGGCAGGTCACCAACACGTCTCAGAGCAAACGGGGAGACGTTAACTGAGGATGCACGACTAAATTAGCCACGCAGCCGCTCTGTATCGTTCAAACGTTGACAAATGACCTCCCACGTTTTGTACAGGGGTTAGTCACCTGCTCGCACGTTATGAAATCAATAATGATCTTCACAGCGGCGCACGAGCAATTGTGGTTGTAGCTTAGATCTCTGCACTCTATGCATTTGCTTTGGATTGATGTGTTGTTAGTCGGCGATTGCATTCGGCGCGCGATGCAAATCGGGACCGTGTGATGCATTGTCGTCGAAATGTTTTGAGAACGGGACATTAAAAGGTGCACGCGCGCACATTCATATTACTTAATTTGCCAATACAGTAGAGCATAATGGCCCTTAATGTATTTTTGTATCCCGGTTTCTTCCCACAGCCCAAATACATGCCGCTGCCACTGACTACGTTAACTCGCATGGCTACATTTCCCCCGGTGTCCTGTGCTAGACTGGCATCCCACCTACCTCGTGCCCTGTATCTGCCGGGATAGGCTCCGGGATACAGCACCTGCTAATACCGACGCCCATGTATTCGTGTATACTGCAATGTTTGATGGCTGCATTAAGACGAGACTTCAAAAATAAACTTAATACGAGACAGACAAATTATTCATGAGAATCTAGCTTTCAAAGTTATTTTGCCTACATCTCATTAACTCTTCACATAGCGCTGGCACGTTGACACTACTTTTCGCCACGGAGTTTAGAAAAAAAAGCCAGCGTATCAGGCGTTATCTTCCAACGTGAGAGATCGCTCGACGCGGGTATCCCGAAAGAACAGCTCCGCAGATCAACCATCACGACTCGAGCCGTGAAAACCTACATCAGTACAGGATAGACGGATGTTTATCATCACGGCACAGAAACACCCAGCGAGCTTGCGAGCTCTTTACATTATTCCTGCCACACAACGAAGACGCGTTGCGTCGAGAGTTGCTCGATGAACGATAATAATAATAGCACCTGCTCAGGATAATAATAATAATATCATTTTATATAGCGCCTTTCACCCGAGGGTCGCAAAGCGCTGCACAAGGGCCGCGAAGAGAACGGCATGTCAACAAGGAAAGAAAAAAAACAACCAATAAAAACCAAAGCAATAAAAAATAGATGATTAAGGCTGCTTCGAATATA
>JAZEWU010000018.1:8087500-8103447 GCA_036362915.1 Geotria australis | reverse complement strand
GGAAGAATTAAATCTATAAATCACCGGGGCCCCCCTCTTTTTTGCGAGCTTGTTTGATTGCTTCAATTTGTTAGGAATGTGCATCCAATTACTCGTGAGTGAGCGATTACACGACGCCTCATGGCGGGCGGGCGGGCGGCCTTGCAGACGCTCATTAAAAGGTGCGCAAAACACAACGGCACTAATTGCTGACGTCTTTAAAGGCTCCGGGTGCTACTGCTGCGGCTGCTGTTGCTCGGGGTTGTTAAGTCATCCGAGCCGGGTGGTTGGTTGGTGGTTGGTGTTGTTGTTGTTGTCGTGGGAGAGCGCTAATAGCACTTGCCCCGACAGCCCCCCCCCCGAGGCCGACCGGGTCACCTTTGTCTTTGTGCGTGTTCAAGGTGTCCTCGCTTAATGACGGGCGCTTGCTCCAAAACACGCTTTCTATATTCGTGGGGGGGGGCATCTTTGATGCAACTGAAGGCAATGATTAATAGGTTACGGTGAAATGTTGGCACGCTTAGGTTTTGGGGGGTTTGGGAGAGGCTGCTTTGGGGTTGGGGAAACGTGCTTGATTCCGGAGATGTCTGAAAAGTATTTTTTTTAAGTAACTAACGTAGCCCCACGTTCACACTTGTGGGGATGTGATCTTCTTAAGTCGTGACTGTACCGCAGACTGAATAGAGCGGTAATGTGGCACAACAGTACAGTTAACACTCCTACATTGGAGCAGTGGAAACGTGGCCTAAATGTGTAATTGTACACGAGCGACGCCAGCATTGTGAACAGAATAGGAATGCGGTCTTAGCGTGTAATAATTACCCAAAGTGATTAAAGGCCCCCACATTGAATAGGGTGGGCATGTATGCTGCGTGATGCCGCTTCTGCTAGTTGCAGCCAGCATGCATGCTTGTGGTCAGTGCGTGTGCGCGCAAGTTTAGCTTTGGGGGGTCCTTCTCTGCGTGAGTTCACGTTTGTAGTTGAACAGTGAGCCCTGCGTCATTGAATACCCATTGATTTAGGCGTGAATGACAGCCGTTGTGTTTTGGCTGAATCTCACGTTCGCCCCGGTGTACGTGTGTAAGGCGCAGTGCCTGCAGCGATGCTGCACACTACATTATTGCTCACGGTGTCAACTTGCGAAAGGGAGCATTGTTTTTTCTTTACATTTTCATCTCAATGGGTTCGCACCTGCTTGGACATACACGATGAATTGTGTAGTACGTTCGCATGCACTTATATACACTGGGCGTAAATACAAGAGGCCTTATGTAAACAGTAGTGTGTGTCATGCGATTGCAATTAAGCAGTGTGATTCGCGCAAACCCACGCGCTCACCGTAAATGCCTCCCGTGTTTCATTTCACGCGCGGGGTTTTTTTTTCGAACCACCAAAATCCACCACAACTTTGCATCCACCCACCCACCCACCCCTGACCACACACGCACCTATTTTCTCCAACTCCCCAAATCATCTTCAACCTGTCAGGTAATCGCGATCCCTGTCAGGTAATACTTGGTATTGCCTGCGAAGTCTATCAAACACTTCGAGGCCGAGCTGAAAGACAACGATGTCCAGAGGCTGACCATCATCGTGCTTCGAAGAATCGCAAAGAAGAAGATCTTCAACCTCTCCTCCCTCTTATCACCCATCCTCGGCCAACCACACAAACCCACCCACCGAAATCCACCTTCACTCCCGGAAACCACCCACCAACATAAAACTCCTTCCCGCGCCCATCCCTTCCTTGTTCTCTTGTGTCTGTGGGGGTTGTGGGCTCCTCCAGAAGCGTCTACACCTGCTCGGGATGGTGAACAGCCAGTGCCCCGAGCCGCAGGCCGCCGGACCCCCCAAGCGCTGCGCCGGCTGCGGTGGAAAAATTGCCGACCGGTTCCTGCTCTACTCCATGGATTGTTACTGGCACAGCCGCTGCCTCAAGTGCTCCTGCTGCCAGGCGCAGCTCGGAGACCTGGGCACGTCCTGCTACACTCGCCAGGGCATGATCCTGTGTCGCGATGACTACATCAGGTGGGTGTTTACAACACGCCCGTGTCTCTTTAATGGAGATGTCTCACGCGCGTGCTACGTAAATGTACGCTTTTAATAAAACATTCGACTCGACATTTTTCGGCTGCCCCTAAGGTCCATCTCTGTCTCTCGCACACACGCACACAACACGCAACTCTCCTCACATTCTTAAGAGTCTGGAAAATGCCTCGGGCTCAGAGAGCCAAAGTAAGTCGTGCTGGTGAGATAAGGACATATGAAATGTTTACTGTGCGATGCTTATTAAGTGTAGCCAGCGCAGCCAATGCGGTTTAGTAGATGCCCAACATTCTGAACTTGTGGCCCACAAGGCACATTCCTGATCAATGCAATTTGTAAATCACTGGGCGTTTCTTCCCCATCAATCTTTACAGTACTCCACACCAGCAAAGACATGGGTGACAAATATCCAGTTATGTAGGTTAATTGTCGAGTGGCTTGCGGTGTCACAAGGTGTGAGTACCACCCTGGACAGCAGGGAGGAGTAACACCAACGTGTTTGCACTCAAGTTGGAGGCTCTCTGCCAGCAGTGGCATGGGCGCAAAGTAAAGAACAGAAATGACAGGCTGTTACCCCTTTTAAGTGCTTGAGGTTGCTAACGATACCGTGGTGCAGCACTTTAATGCGTTATATCTTTTTGAAGCCCGGCTTTTTAGTCCATAAAACGTTGACTAAAGACAGTCTAATGATACTTGAGAACTGCGGAGAGGCGTCTTTGCTCGCGCAGTCTTTGCACTTCCTGATTTACGCGCGCGCAGAACAACGTAGCGTAACACACCCTGTAATGAAGCAATCGGGGGCACCGCTTATTGCAGTTTTAATTAATCCCTTATCCCCTTGGAGGCAAACCTCGATCCTGGTGCGTGGTTAGGCGGAAATTGTCAAACTGGGTTTGTAAAGGCGGGACGTGTTACATATCATATAGGATTGCACTCGCTTGTAAGACTTCTGTTTAGAGTGAGATTTCACCAAAATATCAGATCACGTACCGAAGGAATTTATCAGTACATTTGTTTTTAGTACACAGAAGTACGTGGAATTGGACGTGGCCCAGCGGCAGCGCGTTCGCAGCTTGTTACGGAGGTTCACGGTTCGAATCCGGCAAGCCGCCGCGATTATGACTGCACGTATATTTACTGTAATATTACGTGCCCTCTGCGTTACAGTGGACATTTAGGATCTGTCGACATTATTGGCCAGAGTAGGCCATTGTGTGCTGGCAACCGGGGTACACAATTTGCCGAATTCGAATATTATCCGCAATTACTCAATTGGGATTATACATGGCAGTCGCTGATAGACTAAATATCCCCGAGTTACTAACGTACGACTCGTACTGGTTTCTTGGGCTCTCACCTTGACAAGCAAAATATATTTAAACTTGAACAGGAATTAAAATATGTTTTTGATAATACGGAACGCGTGAAGACTATTTTATAAATACTTCTTACGCGAAATTTAATAATATGCAATATTCATTGTAACACTTAATATTTACATTATAGAGATTCATTTTCACCAAAGCAGCTTAATATTCGTACGTTTGTGTTGGCTTACATATGCATAAAATGCACAAAAGGTACAGCAGCAACAGCTCGCGTTGAAAATTAGCCGCCCCACTTAATAAATTAAACGTTTAACACACAGCATCTTGGGAAAAGGTGTTTGCCTTCCTGTCAATAATCCCCTTGTATGTTCGCTATAGCATGACGCCATGGTAATATGCAGCAAAGTTTAATAATATAATGCTGCAAAGTATGTGGCAGGAAGTGTACAAAAATAAAAATCTGCTGCAAGTGTGACTACTGCCAACTACTGTACAGTCATTTGTAAACCTCTTAGCATTGCCAGCACACCTGCATCAGGGTCCAATATATATATTTTAAAGTTTTCAGTCCTAAGCCCTTCTGGCCATAGCAACCTGGAAAAATGTCAAAGTTTTGACTGTTGCCGAGTCGCAAATATATTGCTCCGTTTCACTTGTTTGATAATTGTTGAGTTGGTAATGGGTGCTTTTTTGCAGCCACTGAGGTCTCTCTTGAGCCAGGTGGTGAAGCTATTTAAATATTACGTGAAAATGGAGCAGAAGGTTAGCTCAAAGTTGACGGTTAGGCTATGTTTAGGGCCAATTCAATCATTGAGATATAAAACCACAAGCATTAATCCATCTCCGGTGCCTTTGGGTTTTAATGGGAAATTTTGAATAGGAGATGACTACACAGATAAACGCACAAGGTAAAATTGAGCCCGCGAAGGATTATGTAATGAAAAAATAAAGATCCCATCGGGTAAAGCAAAGCAGGGGCACAGGCTGCAGAGCTCACCTGTCTTGATTTACAGCCGCTGAGTTTGATGGATCGTCAGAAACAGGGGGCTTGTATCTACCTATCTATCGCACATCACCACTGTTTTGTTAACCATCAGGTCAAGGAATTATGCTGAGCAGGTGTACATCCATTCAAAATGCAGCTTAATCTCTCGTAGAAATTAAAGTAATAGATTAGTGTTGTGTGTAAAAACCTAGGGGGGGGGAAACAAGATTGCTAAATTAATTACGAAGCCCTTGCATTTCTTAATCTCATTGTTATCTTGCGCTAGTAGAATTGCATTAAATATTAGGCTGCGGGTAGCTGAATTTATTTCGACTACCAGTGCAGGGTGCTGAATTTACGGTGCAAAATGTAATGACATTTTATGGAAAACATTCATTTTAATTTTAGAACGTTATTAAACCGTTCACGTGACTCGAAAAATCGGGGGTTCTTATATTCATTTCATCCATGCTTGACTGACTTAAATTGGCACGTTATTAAGTCTGCTGGAACCGTGGGCCTGAAAAAACCCCACAACACGAAAGAAGCACATTGGGCTAATAGGCGTGTTGATATTTAGTGTTATTTTAATTTGATCATTCGCAAATTAAAAAATGTATATACGAACACGAATTGTTCCGCGTAGGGCATGTACAGTTATTGGAAGTGGGGGCGAGCCGGAATTGAGGGCAATGGACCGCCAAAGCAATGAACCTCCACCATATGTGGTATCCCATGTGCGGAGTTAATAAATCAGTAGTCACCGCAAAGTCAGCAGTGGTATAATTGAAAAATTAGGCTGGAGGCGACAAGTGGCCTGTTTACAGGTAAGTGATTTATGATGTAATAAGCAGTGAAGCGTCTAGGCAGATAAGATCAGCCGCATGCCTTGAGGGGTTGGCGGGGCTGGGGCGAGTGCCCAGTCACACGGGCAGTCTGGAGCCAGAGATAAATAGGAAGGACAGGCCCACTAGGCCTGCTGCAATATAAACTACAATAGGCGGCAGCCACTCCGAGTAATAAAGCAACTTTATCATGAGAGCGCACAGCTGGCGACTGTAATAATGGCTTTGGGAAGAAAAATATTAAAGCGGGTTTGCATTTAGCTCTTAGCTAATTAAAAAGTAATGAATATTTAAATAAAATATGCCAATGTGTATAATATTGTATGTCAAGTACATCAATTTACAGCATTATTTTTTAATACCCCTCTATAGGCTTTTGCTTTAGCCCACGCAGAGGGAGCTTTCTATCATCGAACATCTATTATTATTCTCCGGACGTGTGAAATTTCCTGTAATTTTAAACATCCTTCCCCCGCCCAGGTCAAAAGGCGTTGCCGATTCTGGAGATCGTTTGATGCCATTCGGCTCCTGTTGTGTGTCAATTTTTCGCGGCTTGCTTTTTGGCGGCATTGCGCGGTTGCTGCGAGTGTTTTGAGTGGAATGTGTTGTCGATGCTCCACACAGTCGCAGAATCTATAGCAACAGAGCAGCATTGTGACGGGGCAGGCAGGGAGGGAGGGAGGGAGCGGGAATGCAACGGTGCGTAGCGCCTGCGATAAGCGTGTCCTTCACCCCGCTGCCCGCAATTCCTTTCCGAATCCTGGCTGGATTAAGCCTGATCCCCATCTAGATGGATGCATCTAGTTGTAAGAGATGATTGAATGAAGTGCATGATAAAACATTTTAAACAGTTCGCTAGACGATCATTTTTCAAGTGTCTCGTAGCTAAAAAAAAACCCCCACCAATTGAATCTTTGTCCGTCGATAATTAGTATAAAGTGGCGTAGTATGGAGGGGAGGGAAAAAACCCCGTGTTCCGACTGTTTATTTATTTACATAACAATGTGCGGTCTGTCTGTGTGGCAGTCGATAAATTCTGTTGTCTCGCCACTGCTTATTAAAAGTAATTGCTTTAAATGTGCTTGCAGCCAATGGGCATGTTTACCTGATCTACTCATGTTAATGCATAATAAATGCGGCATTACATTTGTTCGTATTGTCCTCATTAAAAAAAAACGCTTGCTCATTTTTAGTTAATTATAGTTTTTTTTTTTAAGTACGGCAACTTGCATATTTAACGCACTAATGTCAAATGTGCGTACACAGTTATTATTTTGCTCAACGTAAGATGGTGAAGTTCATTACAAATGAATTTGAACGGTAAGAGAAATGGATTTAGTGGGATAACAGCATGTATACATATGCCTTGTTATGGAGAAACGTAATTAAGTTACATGGTGTTATGCCGATAAGATAATGGCATTAGCTGTGATTGGTGGTTCTTGGGAAATGTTGTGGACAAAGAAAGCCCTGGGGATGTTTTTTTTTAACAATTCATTCTCAGTTAAATAAACCCAAGAATGGACTGATATATATCTTGAATGCAGCTTTCAATTCAAGGTAAATGATGTACAGGATTAAGCGGTTTCTGAAAATGAATGAATGATGAATGTTTGATAATCTTTTTTTTATTAAAAAATTCATGCACATTAATCACCCTGCAGCTCTCCCCTGTTAAAATTTAAACTGCATGCATTGCTAACTAATGCTCGCAATCGGAGGTCACTTATTAAAGTACAATTTGGACGTGTCCGTGTGTTTCGGAGTGGACTTATTTAACGCGGAGGCGCATCTTGCGGTTTAAAAAAATACAACAGCGCAGGAGAGCAACACAGACAAACGAGCGCCGCATCGTTCGAGCAATTTTCCCGCCTTACAAATGACTTCATTCTCCTTTTCCAATCCGTGTGTGTTTGCTTTATTACTTTTTCAAGTTGACGCTTAGCTCCGTCAATACGATGTCCTTGATCAGTTGTTCGCGTCGAAACGAACAAATAAATAATTTGCAGAATTCAATTTGTATGCGCTTCGTGGTCAGACCGAGTTGCTCGCAATTACACACGTGGATATTTCTTAGACTTCCAACGCACGTACTTGGAAACACACGCGTGTTCTCACACACACACACAACACGAATGGCCGGCTTGCAACCAGAGCTCATTTTCGCATGCCGCGCTTGTACGGCATACGGAGGCCTCCATCCAGCAGCGGATTTACAAGAGGCGCTGCGGGTGATCTGTTATTGTTATACGTTACTGCGCACGCACGTACGAGCGTGCCGTGCCGTTGGTGACCCTGTCAACATTGCTGTCGTTCAGGATGTTTGGAAGCAGTGGCGCCTGCAATGCCTGTGGCCAGTCCATCCCAGCCAGCGAGCTGGTCATGAAGACGCAGGGCAACGTCTACCATCTCAAGGTGAGCACCGCCCTCAGATATCAATTCCCGTTATTTCATTCTATTGCCAGTGTGCTCGGGCAGCAAGGGGAGGAGGGAGTGAGGTAGTGGGTGGGTGGGTGGGGGGGACGAACGGCTTATGTCATTCCTTGTTAGTGTGCCCAGCAGTGTACCCAGCCATCTTATACTCCTCGCCCATTTGTAGCTGCAAATAGCTTCGACGGTCTGAAACGGTTCGTTACATTTCACGTACTTTATTACCGTAATACATTTTTCCCCGGACCAGATAGGAAGTAATGAGAATTTAACAATGCATTTGTAATCACATTTACCCGTATTGGCACTGACCTCCGGATGCTTGGCAGTTGCTCGGCAACACGGGTGGAGGCATGCGACGCATGTTTTAAAGTGTATCTTGTGGCAGCATAAAACGGTTATAATGAGGCAAATAGGGCAATTTAAATTCTATAAAAGCGTTCCATGTTTTGTGGCTAATTTAGTGGCAGATTGCATTCATCCCCGAGCCGTACGCTTTAAAAGCAGGGCGTTCTAAATTGAGAAATGCGATCAACTTTTGCAAGATGTTGGCACCGCGTTTAAAAGGAGGAAGACGGCTTCGACTGATAAACTTAATATTCCAAATAAACCCTGCAATCGGAAATATTTTTTTTGTCATGCTTTTTTGATTCACTTACATTTAATACTCAGAATCTTAAAACGCTGTTCTTTGTCATTTAATAGCTTTTGAACGTCGGATGTACCTATCGGTTAAAGACAGCGGTCTGCATCACTGCGACTTTTCTACCGTGTCAATCGACAGCACTGCGGAGTGATGCGGTGAGGTTGTGGGGTGGGCAGCAGAGCGGGGGGGGGGGTTGATGGGGTCAGAAAAGGTCCATATGGGTGGCAGAGTGCAGCCTTGCGGTGTTTGTTGGGAGAGTGCAATGTGGTGGAGGAGGGTGTTTTAAAAACCCACGTTGTTGACGGACACATTTCCTGTTGTCTAAATTCCTCCCCTTTTGCGTGTGTCTGCACGCGTGCGGGTGTGTGTTTTGTTGTTGTTTGTGTGTGTGTGTGTGTCTGCCCGCCGTGCAGTGTTTTGCCTGCGCCACGTGCCGGACCCGGCTGGTTCCGGGCGACCGGTTCCACTATGTTAACGGCAGCTTGTTCTGCGAGCATGACCGACCGGTGGGCCCGGGCCCACTCACGGCCCACAGGGGCACCCTGGGCGACGGCAGCCTGCCCAGCCACCCACTGGCACCACACACGCTCGCAGATCAAAAGGTGAGCCTCCCTCACTCAGGACACTGGACGCCGCCCCCCTTGCCATTATGAATGACCCCATAGCCTTAACCCTGAAAAGGTGATGTCCTCACTCCCTCATTTATTACCTGGACTCCTGCCTAACCTTAATTTGGGCAGCTCTTTGTAAACAGACGATGTTTGCTCCACGTTTAACCTTAACCTATGGCCCTTCTAGATTACAGGGAATGTCCTTTTGTACTGCAGTTTTATAACAGGGTTATATACACTGCCCTTCCATCGTGCTGGGATGTGGTGAGACCCCCATGACAGGCCACGTGATGATTTTGTAGTCAATCTGGAAAATTAGAAAAACACACTTTTTTCGAAACTAATTTTTTTTTCTGCAAAAAAAAAAATCTGGCCATACCTGACTGCGGCAGCACGAGAAAGGACATTGGAGTGTTTTCCAGAGAAAATTGGTTAAAAGTTTTATCGCGAGAAAATCAATAGTGGTGGATTTGAGAGTTTCTGTGTGTGACTTTAAGGTCATGGTCTGGAGCTTCATTAGTTTCCCATGGAGATTATACTACTAATGTGGGCTTTTTGGCAAGTTAAGCTATAATCAGTGGATACACAAGTGTGCTATATTATTTGTCCATATGTATGCGTGCGATGTGACATCATAATAGGCCCCAAACACCAATTCCCTATAAATTACAACGTAATCTGTCTTAGGCAGTCTAGTCAATTTAGCACTTGCTACGTAATACATCATTGAGTTTTACACACATACATCTCACTAGTAGGCGCAAAGATAGGCGAATGGTAAGCGTTAAAATGGAATAGGAAATTTCCAATGACACGAAAAGAGCCTGGAGTTTATCGTTGCGTAAATTCGTGGCCCGCAGCAATGCACTAAATCAAACTCTTAAGCAATTTGCATAGGGCTAATTAAATTTTAATGAGCATATTGAATTTATTTGCCAGCCAATAGCATTTGCAAGACTCATTCAACTGTTGCACATACTTTAGCATGAGAGTATTGTGTTGCGACAATTTAGAGTAACAGGACGGAATTATCATAAATCTTTAGGCATGGTAATTGTGTGATCAACTAAAAATGTATTTTAAAAATATTTATCAGGATTTTCTGAAAACAGCTGCCTAGCGACTTGCTGTAAAAAGTAAACAGACTATTTCTTGACAGCATCAAACCAGTTTCTCGTTGTACTTTTGCACCCTCCTTTGCATTTGACAGCACTAGCATGTCATCGTCACAGCCATGCATCATTGGGTTTTCATCTCAGCAACTGGGTAAACAATGTTTACACGCTCTGCACGATCCCTTGTTGCCAACTTCGCCCCTTTTAAATGAAGCTCTCAAGAACTAAGGTGTAGCTGCATTGTAGCTGCTGTGATTGACAAGGAACTCCCAGTTGATTGTGCATTCCCAAACGGTAAAGTAGTTTCCTAATCCACCTTTTTTTACTACCTTTATTATTATTATCGTCAGGACAAGCAATTCTTTGAGCATAGTACCCACCCCCCATTATGCCACAAACGCTGGCTTCAACATCCATCATCGCTTGACAGCCGGATGTCTGCATTATCATCAGTCTTGCCGTTCATTCAAACTCTTGTAATTTTTTGTATCGCATTTCACTTGACCTTTGAAAGCATACTACCGCGCCAAACCCCGAAAGCTTTGCGAGTCTGTATTTGAATCGAAGAGCCTCAAAGTTGTGGGCCGCTTCAGTCCATACTCATCGGCTTCTTGGTTTGCGGGACATGGTTATGAATCTTTGAGTGTGATAATTAGGTCAGTGCGTTGGCCGCGGTGATGAGTATTGATTTGTCGCTTGTCATCTGTGCCTACCGTGGGCGTGAGTTAAAAAGTGATTTAGTATTGCGAATTGTTCGTGCACATTCATAGTAATTAATACCTCAGCTCAGGTGGCGTGGGGGTTTTGCGCAGACAGGGTGAAAAGAGAAGACTGTTAACGTGATAATTGATTCAAATATGTTAAAAAAGCAGAAGTGTGTTACTTCATCAGTGTACTTAAGTTATTACGGAGCCAAATCATTGCGAGCCTTAAAAATAATTTCACGTGTGAAATTGCAGCGTGATGTGCCGTACCTCCGCTGTAAATGAACATTAGGTTTTCTGTGCCTATACCCAGTCAGGAAATCCAAGTCATTAAAATACCATTCCCAAAGTCTTTGATGATATGCATAGTTTATCAGCCAATTTACTAACAACCCAAAATGGGCGTCTAAAACTTCACATTGTTAGAACCTTTAAAAGCTAATGGTGATCACAGATATCAAAACTTAGTGCCATGATATGTCTGCAGATAACACTTAAGGTCATAATTTTTTAACTTTGGCTGGATTATATCTCCACAACAAACGTCAGTTCGAAGGGAACCATAAGGTAACATGTGTCAACAAACTTGAAACGAGAATGAAAAAGCCAGAGTATCTTTAAGATACACATGTGACTGCGCTTGTTACGATTTGAGCAGGCCCTTGCTCCCTTTGATGTGCTGACCCACATGTGGTTAAACTTTCTACTGTTCACCCCCGTTGTACATAATTGATGAGTTTACCAGGGGCAGTTTTTAAACTAAACATTGGCTGAGCCACAACATGCAGACACGGGCTTTGTGGCTTTTGCAAATTTAAAATATTAAAAATGTAAAGACGTGTATTAAATGCGCATTGTGTAGTAATGGTTTGCCATTGCTACGTTATTTTTTTATAGTGTAATAAATTAGGCATAATGGGTCAATCAAAGCATGGTCATTTATAGCTCGTCAATCTGCATAACCAACCCATAGAACTGTTTAGAGGTGTATTTATTGAATCATTATACACAATTGAGCAATAAAACAGATGTATGCCGTCAACGCTCTCCATATTGAGGCAGGTACATGTTATAGTTACAATTATTTTTTTAACATTTCTGCGCATAATCTTCTCTTTTTACCGCTCCACTAATAAAATTTCACACGTGGTGTAGTATTTCCATGTAACTTAAGCAGGAGAGTTTAAAGTTGAGAAACACGTCATAGATACTTCTTAAACACGGTCACGTTTGAGAATGTTGTAATGTTTGCATTTAACCTTTGAGACAGATTTGGGAGAAAAAAAATATTTGGCTTCATGTCTGACGTAAATTGATGTTTTAAAGAAACACTTTTAAAAGTAAATGCATAAAAATCTGAACCACATGGTGTAGCGACGCTTAGAAGTTGTAGTTTGCACGTGCCTTATTGGAGTTTTCTGTAAATGACAAGAGCACTGTAGAAAAGCAATTTCGGCATGTGTGAGTGGTGGTTTTTTTTTAGTAATCTAAAAGTTGAAACAAAAAGTTAAAACTTCTCATATGGCTTCAAACGAGTCGGGAGACCGGATAGAAGAATTATTTAAGTGATAGGTGCTTTCCCTGGCAGGGTGCACAGTGTAGGAAGCATTGCTTTTGTGTGGAGCTAAACAGAGGGCAATTCAGCCTCAACATCTGGCAGATGCATGCACACAGACCCCACTGTTCAACCCCCCGTGCTTTAATGAACAAAACATTCAATTGGGGGAAAACAGTAAACCCCTTTCTTTGGGTGCATATTGCTCCATTTGGTCGGGATTGGATAAATCCCGTGGAAAATGAGCGAGTCGAAAAAGCGAATTTGCTGGTTGCTTAAGTGGTTACAGCTAAACCAATATGATGCAAGCGGGCTTTTGAGGAGATTTAAAAGAGGGTTTAGAACCGAAAAAAGAGAAAGGGAAATAAATAAAAGGAACGCTACAATGACTAAAAACCTAAACATCGGAGGGCATGCGCCTCAGTGCATGTGGCCTGTGCCCACGAAGCGTGTCGCAAAATCGGAGCACTGCGCCTGTTTTCTTCTCTGTGCAGAAATGCCTGGCAAACGGTTTCTTGACGCCTTGTTTTTTTGTAACCATTAAACCATCTTGTTTCAGGTGTGTTGAAGAGATGGGAGACTGAGACTCGGTGCCTTGATTTGCCTGCAGATGGCTGAACCTATCACACGCCCCGACGCCGCAGTTGTACAGAGTTGTTGGGGATGGTGGGGGGGGGAAAGGGGGCAGAGTTGTTTGTCCTGTGTGGGTTTCCCATTACTGCCTGCTAATTACCCATGCCTGAATGTTTCCATTGTTGGGGAGGGCCAGGGCTGGGGTAACTGCTTAATGAGGCCCCTCCCCCCGGCAGCCAATCCACCCAATGTCCTGTATCCAGAGATAATTAGCCGCTTGAATGTTAATTTGCTAATTAGCAGAGTGAATGTTAATTAACACACCTAATGACTATTCTTCATCCGTGACTCCATGCTAATCAAAAGTTTATCAGAGTAATTATCTATCCTCGCATCTATGGCATAATTAGTTCATTAAGATACAGTAGGCGGAGAATATATCATAATAACCACATAATGCATTTGACATTACTGGGTACAATAAGCCTTATTAATTTTCACACTTCTGCACTATTATCTTTCTAGTCCAGCTGCGCATACTTTGCTTTTTAATGATCAAGTCTTTATTTTCCACAGCATGTGATGGTCTGTGATTATGCCCGTTTGGTAATTTTATCTGTAAATATTAAGTAACCTTTCGTTGCTGTGCCATTGTTTAACCCTAGCCTTAGAAAGCCCTGGCATTGGTTTGGGTCCATTGGGTGCATCTATCGCACGTCGACTGGCACAGAAAAACCCCGTTGTGGTTGCCCTGTCAGTTTCCTTAATTGTACATTGCTTTTTTGTTATGTACAGAATCTTATTTGGAATTGTTTAGATAATGAAATAAAGGGATTTGTATTATATTAAACACTCGTGCTGTCTTGGTTTTGTTAAGAATATTACGAATGCTCGCGTACTTGAAGTGCCCAAAACGTGCCGAGCTGAAAGACAACGATGTCCAGAGGCTGACCATCGTGCTTCGAAGAATCGCAAAGAAGAAGAAGCAGCTGTTATGAAAGGCAATTGCTATAATTAAACGTTGCGAGTGCTTTATAGCCTGTTGGCAGGTGATAGGCAATAATTTGGGTATGTGCACGCAGGCTATATGCTAATGTGGTACGTTTGGCTTCATGTTGTGCTCTGGATTTTAAAAAAAAAGTGATAAATATTACGTAAAAAAAAATAAGCATGCTTAGGGATGCACAATATAATTAAATCATTTCAACAGATATAAAGGAAAAAGCCCCCACCATACGCCCACGCACAAATTGACATTTCGTACTTGCTTTCATACCTAAAAATCCATACAGTCTTCGTGACAGAAAAGGAAACACATATCTGCTCTGCTCGCGCTTTGATGTGTTAGCGTGTTAGACAACGTGACTAAGCTTCACATTTCAATCCCAACAGCCATTTGCAGCATCAATTCATTAAATGGGTAATAGCATCACACCGGAGCCCAGCGGACTTGTTGGGGTTGGGATCACCTGCTGTTGCGCAGCCGCGTGGGTTTTTGAGCGGCAATTCTTGCCTCGCCTCATGAGATTTTGCAGAATTCCAGATTCCTGATTGCGAGGTTAGACACCATCGGTATCTTGACCTCCTTGTGGGCCTTTAGCCGTGTCTTGTTCCTAACAGTTTTAAACCTTGTAGGGACCGTTACGGGGCTGATGAGGGCATTTACGGCTTCTCGATGTCTTTGGGGAATTGTCCTCTCTGCTTCCCCAATTCAGATTGAATCTTGGCAGCATCGCTGGTAATAGTTGTTCCAAATACTGTACGGCAGTAGGACATTCATTGCTCTATTTAGACTGGCAGGTCGTGTAAGATTGTGTTTTAATTGCGCACCAATGCCAAAAACAAACGTTGCTAAAAATATTTCTTGCCCTTCAAAATTCCGCCCAATCGGCGGGCCTTTAAATTATTCCACTCAGATGCATAACTGAGATGTGATACTTAATTTACTGTGCGGTCTTGGTGTCAACATAAGGTCATGTGTCACTGCAGATAAGATGGACATGTTGGGATAGATATTCAATATGCATTACATAAAATTGACATAACGTAATTAGAAACATGTTAAGATAAATTGCCTATTACAGACGCAGGAAATGTTGGTTTGTTGCGAGCCATGTAATTAAATACAGATACCACCACAGACCCGAAAGGTCAAGCCAAATGAAAAATATATATTTATATCTAGCCACACATTGCAAGAAAGTAAAGCATAATGTGATAAACATTTTATACACATGCGGCATTTTTCATTTTGTGCTCTAATAAAAGGTCAATTATGGGGTGAAATCTTTTTGGTGCATTCTTTCGTAGATGTGCTCATAGACCAAACCATCTCGTTATAGCACCCTTACGCTTATGATTATATTCCAATCTCGGTAAGTGTTCGCCATTTATAAATTAGCCTTGCAGTTGAGAATCGGCACTTAGCGGAACCTTCCAGTGCCAGGATTTCCATTAAAATGGAGGTGTGACTGCTGGTTGGGATAAGATATCAGTTGTGCTAGACTTTTCCACTAATGTTCGACATCTCTCCCAGGTTTTCACAATCTTCTATTTGGAATGTCCGTTTAATCACCTTATAGAGAGGTATTAATATTTGTATTAGCACAAATGTTTACCCATTTTGGCCTCTGTAGAGACGCATTAAAGCCCGATATTTCAACAATAACATCGATGGTTGCTTTTCAAAGCTGTTCTTTCGGGATAACAGTGTCAAGCGCTCTCCCTCTCTCTCGACACGGCTATCCCAAAAGAACAGCTTTGAAAAGCGACCACCATGCATCGAGCCATGAAAACCTCCGTCAGTACAACTAGAACATAATTTCTCCAAGCAAGCCCGTCCTCATACCCCGTCAATGTGAGTGTGCATACGTTACTCACCAATCGTGAGTGACAACTAAGCCCGTTCTGGGTCCCATTATTCGAAAATATATCAACCTCCACTGACCAGTGCGGTGAAGTATGGTCAAGCAACCGTCATAAGCGATAGGGCATGGCGCATGAGGCTGTAGAGCTGGCTGCCCTCTCGCCACATACCGCATCTCCACTCACCCAGGAGCCACCGTGCCGAGATGCTCCCCGATGCAGGCCGATAACGCTGCACCCTTCTTCACTCACTCGGATCCCTTGC
>JAZEWU010000018.1:8064079-8087474 GCA_036362915.1 Geotria australis | reverse complement strand
TCTGCCCGATATCCATATTCCTGTTTCGAGCACTCACTCAACCAGTAAGCACAATATTTACCTATTTTTTACGTAAACAAATACCGTGCGACGTTGATGTTATGGAACAAAAAAATTACGTGGATTTCCGTTAGCTCCCCTTCAACGTTGGCAATCTCCGTACAATGCGGCAGACAGGGTGTCGTTCAAGATTGTTAGTATTCCCATTGGCTGGGCGTGTGACGTGACAACTCTGCAGAGGATCTAGCCAGCTGTTCTCTCGGCTCGGAGCTGATCGCATCATCATCACCATCACACAGAGACTCACATAGACCCATAGACTCACACAGAGACCCATAGACTATCCCGCCAAGCGGCTGTCGGCTGTTCTCTCGGCTCGGGGCTGATCGCATCGTCACCATCCAGCGGTGCTTGTGAGCAACACACCTGGCCTAGGTGGCCGAGTATTAGTACAGATAACAACAAAGGGCCGAATGTGTGTTAAACGTAATGTTGTGTTGCATCCCAATTGTCTGGCTTACACTAAAACAATATTACGAGTGCATGAATGCTTCTAGCAAAGTACCTGCCCTATGGGCAATATTGTTCCAAGTGTGTAACACGTTCTTCCGTCATGATAAAGACGGAAGAGTACTTAAAAGGGTTGGTTGAGGTGAGGGCAAAAGTGGGGATTTAAAGTTGAAACGGTGTTGTGCAGGTAAAACGTTCACTTATGAAGAATTCGAACCTGGTACCCCCAGCGCGGGCATACATATATACGTACATAAAATACTTGCTCCGTTTTATATACATTGCATTAAACCCCATTGTCAGCAAATGGCAATGATAACACGCTTAAATTTTAAAGTGATTATTAAGGACTGCAAAACCTTTCGACCTCTTTGCAAGAGCCAGTATTATTTTTAATATGCCGTTAAAAGGCAAAGGGACAACTTTCACCTATCGCACGTGAAGACATTCACTGCACGGCAAACTGGTGCTCATTGGACGTTAATTAAAATGAAACAAAAAAAAATCGGGCCGACCGTTTTTATGTTTAACACATGAAAAATCGATGTAGGTTTTCACGGCTCGATTCATGATGGTTGCTCTTCAGAGCTGTTCTTTCGGGACAGCCGTGTCGAGCACTTTCCATCTCTCCCTCAGGACGTTTCGCCGCCCACATTGGAGGCATCATCAGGCGTTATGGTTGGATGTGGAAACTGACCGTTTATAAAGGAGTCTACCCATAAGAGGAAAGGAATCCCATCATCCAAGATGTGGGGACCATGCCGATACAGGCCACCCCTTTGTCAGTCACTTTTATAAACGGTCAGTTTCCACATACACAACCATAACGCCTCATGATGCCTCTAACGTCGGAGGCTAACCGTCGCGAGGGAGAGATGGAGATCGCTCGCCACGGCTATCCCGAAAAGAACAGCTCCGAAGAGCAACCATCAAATGAGAAAACCCTCTCGCAAGTCAATATTGGTGCAGGTGCAGTCGCCGCTTCTGATTGGCGGTGTGACCGTGGCAATTCCTGGCGTCCTTACTAATAACTTGTGGAGCTTAAAGGGCTTTTAAATGAACTGGTGTGATGCCAACTCATTAAATGAGGTTGCGCACACTGCATGTAATAGTGTACACAAAACGTATTAGCTTGCGCGAAAATAAATAAAAAAGCGCGTGTGCAGGTGTTGTGTGCAATGGTAATCTGTTTCCATGCTCCGCTTGTTTGTGTGCTTTATTCATACGACAAACAAAAGCTTCCATGTATATGAAATAGCATACATTTTGTAAGCATGCCATCGACAGACTTTGGCGTCGTCATCATTAACGCTCTTACTCTGTTGTGAAGAGGGGCCATTGCCCGAAACGGCTTATTTTGTAACGTGTGGTGTGTTTCAGTTTAAAGGTAGTGTTTTTGCCAGCGAGTCTCGCGGTCAAGTATGTGCACCTCCTGCATCAGTGAAAATGCATATGGATAGGAAGTATGAATCGGGCACACGTTACAGGAAAAAGTATACATTAAATGTTTCCACAATGTTTTAAATATTTATATGTCAATGTGCATTTAAGCATGACCGAAAATGGAATTATTTTGTGTTTGCCATATGAAACGTTATTTGTAATAAAGAACAAATACCTGTTTTCAAGGATTACAATTTCGATTAAAAGAGTTTTAAGCTTATTTCAAACACAATTTATGTAATTTATGATCAGTTAAAATCTCATTGAGACTAGTCCCAATAAGTCGATTAAATAGTTCAAAACGAGAAAAAAACACATACTCTGACGGACACACAGCACAGTGTGTGTGTGTTCCGTGGGCAGTAAGTGAAGGTGGAACGGCATCGAATTGATGATATAAAGAGGCAGATAAGACACAGACAGGTTGGATTGCTTTTGGAAAACTGAATGTAATCGTGAAAAGCAACAGACCAATGTGCCTCAGAATTCAAGGTTTTTAATGAGTGGATATTACCTACTATGCTTAACAAATATAGCAATTGTTCAAGGTAAAACCCTGCATCATTTTACATCATCTATTTGTTCAGTAGAATAAGTCCAGGGGTGCTTGTTGCGTTGTTTCAACTATCAGGGTACCAGCCCTACGGGCGATCTTGTTCCAAGCGTGTGAGGATTCACTCATGAGAGATTCGAACCCGGTAGCCCCCAGTGCAGACATACAATAGTAAACAAGTTTGACTCATTATAAACACACTTAAACTAGAGCGATCATTCATTCAATCGATTTATTTACTCAAATCGATTTGCCCATTCAGCCGATTCATTGTTGTAGATGGACCACTGTTTTTGTGGTCGGTTAGTCAGGCCTTTTTTTTTTATAGACAACAGCCCCCCTAACATCCCACCTGCTGAAGGTGGGAAACCCCATGCAAGCCACGCCCAGCGTGACGCAGCTGACGATGTCAATAACGTCCCCAAGCCACACCTCCCCGTCCAGCGGCACGCGTCGACAAAAGGTGGGACTTGGTTTTTTTCTTCCCAACTATGTATTTTCCTGTGATTGACTAGTCATGGGACTGATAACTCGTAATCCATCCACGCATCCATTATCAGAAACCGCTTAATCCTATGGAGGGTCGCGGTGAGCCGGAGCCTATCCCAGCAGACACAGGGCGCAAGGCAGGGCTATACCCAGGATCAAGAAGCCAGTCCATCACAGGGAACCCAGAGGCAATTTAGTCCGCAGGCCACGATAACTGGTAATCATTTAATACGTAATTTAACGGATCAGTTCTTAATTTAAACACGCCGACATTGGTGGCCAAGTTTTAACAAGGAATATGTTACCTCTTCAATAAGAGGTCTACGCAGGAATGCCAATACAAAAATCCCATTGCAAGACGGAAATTGTTACAGCTGTATGGCTGACACAGGTCCTGTGGCCCTTTCAGACAATTAACGGGTAGAAATGTTAGCAATAAAATCAAATGACTTGCACCGCACACCAAACGGCAAAGCGCGGTGTGTCACCAAAGTGAGCCCACGTTGGATGCGCGACTTGAAAGCATGACGCAGCGTGGGGTCTCGGGGCAAAAAGCACGCCCAATGTGTTGCAGCAGCTATCATTGTTAGCAGCCCTTAGTCAAGCCATCCAATGTTGGATGAAGGCCTCCTGCATTGGGCATGGGCATTGGGGTGGGGTGGGGCTGGAACCAGTTCAGATATCACGTGCCACTCAAATCCGTGACGTTGTTCATTGTGGGTTTTCGCCAGTACTACGGCTTCCTCCCACAGTCCAAAGACATGCTGCCTAGATTAGCAGTACTGTCTAACCACTGCGCCACCGTTCCACTCCAATTATTGTATACGTTCAGGAAAATTCCCAAGGTGCAGTTGTTGGGTGCATTTTTTATGCACTCATAAATTGTTGAGAACGTTGAGTTTTGGGAGGAAAAACATAAATATCCTGAGTATTAAATGGGGCCAAGTGTGTTTAGTTATGACAACTTGTACTCAACATATTTTACTGTCATCCGTAACATCTTAAAACAACTGCGACAGAAAGACCTGCAGGAATATTAATCAGATGAGTGCAAATGTGCATTTTCCATGGGCCCTAATCGGATTTATTGTTTAATTATGTTTTTTATCCATCCAGACTCCTCCTTTATTAAAGCTGCATCAATCAATTTACAATTTAGCCTTTATCAAGATGTCTCGAGCACACTGATAAATACAGTTAATTAGTAGGCTAATGTGACGCTGTACAGAACCGGGCAGCCCCCAACTCCGAAATCGTGTCGTGTGTTCACGGTGAGCAGAGTTTTGTTTGAAGGAGTATTCATTTTGCAGGATAGAGATACAAGGCGGGAGACAATTTGTGTTTGCGAGTCTGCTCTGCTGCGTAAATCAGATGGCTCCAAGCGTTGTTTTTACAACAGTCCATTGACCTCTGTGTCTGATTTACCGAGCCTCAGGACTTTCGCTTTAGATGACATTAAAACGGGGCCGGTAAACAACGCAGAGGGACCACGTGTTAACTTCTGAGTCCAAGGTTCCCTGTGTATTGAGCTGCAATCTCCGGCTCTACAAAATACCGAGCCGCAAAGCAGAAATCCCATTACAATAAAGAGCAGTGCCCTTCAAAGGGGATATCATGCTACTTGCTGGTTGGGGAATGCTAAAGATCTTACGGTATGCTGTATAGTTAGGCATTTTGTGTGCCCAACATGTCACCTGCAATATGCCATGCAACCTCCCAATTACCTGCGAGGATGCACCTCAAATCTGCGCTATATTGTGCTGCTGACAATACCACAAATGGAAACGAACACTTAAACCACTCGATAAAGCGCGTATTACGCAAACATGGAATAATTATGGAAGCGATTAATTAATTATTTTATGCGCTTACGAATTGAAGCCGTAATCTCTCGAATTGCTGCAAGGAATAAACCACACGGAGTCGAGACCCTGTTTCAATGAGCGTCCAACCCTGGGATATTTGGCAAATGTCACACTACGTACACAAGGCCATTCCGTGTTTTGATGTAATTATTGCATTCAATTAAACAAAGTTTCCAGGTGGCCAAGCACTGCCCTCCTCACACTTTGACAGCATGCCATTATGGGCCGGTGGGGCATGACCATACTCGAGAAAATGTGAATAAATACAAACTAAACAATACTTGCTTGCACAGTACACTTGGTGTCACGTGTGGAAGTTGTGTTTTTGTTGTTGTGGGTGGCTGCGTTTTTTTTTCTTTGCTGTTGCGTGTGTCTATGTGTGTGTTCTTGTGCTTCAATGTTGATTGTTTAATTTGGATTAGCGTTGTTTCCCCCTCGTGTCTGTCTCTCTGTCTTCCTGTCTCTGTGTCCCTATGTCTCTTCCTGTCGCTCACCCTCCCTCCCTGTCTCCCTTCGTGTTTGTCTTCAAGGAAGCGACGGCCATCTTAGGGGACGCTGGTAGATTTTTGCCGCTCTTAAGATTGCCAGTTTTACGACCTTTCAGTATATTCGAAGCAGCCTTAATCAACTATTTTGTGTTACTTTGGTTTTAATAGTTTTTTCTTTCTTTCTGGACATGCCGTTCTCTTCGCGGCCCTTGTGCAGCGCTTTGTGACCCTCGGGTGAAAGGCGCTATATAAATGTATATTATTATTATATTGTTTAATTGCTTTTACACGGGATTATGCACAATTCCCCTGAGACCACTGCTCGTAACTGGTACTAAACAAGCTGGGGCACCCGCTGCCCCTGGTATACACTCGGTACGCGCTATCGTGCGAGATTTGCTAGGGGGCCTCGGGTTTCCAACGCTTCTGGATTGGCCCGGGAGTCGACCGGAATCAGCATCGATCTCCCGCCGGCTATTGAAAGCAATCCGGGAGATTTTAATAGGGTATTTTAAGAAAATAATTTAATAAATGTTGCAGGCCGTGGAGCGTGGTGGGGTCAATCTCCCGGAATAGCTTGTCAGAGTTGGCAACGCTAATGGGGCCGGTGTTACCCTGCTCCTGTGACGCGATGACTCTGGGATCTAAGGAGATACGGCAGATATGGACGGTCACGCAGCCATTCTATTTGTTGTCTGGGCCATGAACCTCTAGAGGCACCAGCTCGGACACCTTGCCTACCAAAGCGACAAAGATCCCCCCCCCGTATAGCCTTAACAGACTGTAGGCGTCAAGTGACGTCGAATTCGATTCGATTCTTCGAAGCGTGATGGTTATATGACAGTTTCCCATTGCAACAAGTTCTTCTTTAGTTGCAGACAGTCCTTCAACATTTAGAGATATAATAGTCAGCGCCGGCCCTAAAGGCAGCGGGCATTTGCCTCTCTCTTCTTGCTCCAGACTGAGGGGCTTCTGGGCATCTGTTAAGCTTCTGGACATCGTTGTCTTTCAGCTCGGCTTTGAAGTGTTTGGTAGAATTTGCAGGTAATACCAAGTATTACTTGACAGGGATCGCGACGTGAACGCTTCTACCTTGACCCCCAGTTTAACGATAATAATAATAATAAACAATTTATAACGCGCGTGTTATATTCGTTTGATGTCGAAGGTGTTCGAAGAGAGAACGACTCAGAGGCGTGAGGAAACCGCAGAGAGGTGGGATAGCAGCCATGCGGTTAGCCGGTGCCAACATTTGCCAGACACTGCGTCCTACATATTATGATGTTTTCGGGCAACTAATTAATGCTTTTTCTTTTCAGTTGTCGGAGAAAACCGGAGAACCCATAGAGAACCCATGCAGAACAAGAATCGAAGTGCCTTGGGCAGGCCTTTCTGTGAGTCACATTCACAGTTACACAGCATCGGCGGAGAAATATGGTCATTTAAACTATGGGTCACAATTCCCGGGATGAAAACAACAGGTGAGTTTATCCTTCTCATAGAGACGTCCTTGGAATCTAAAAAAATGACAGTACACCGGCATTGGGTCACGGAAACTAGACTCTGCCGACGAGACAAGGAATGCTGAAGCCACTCTAGAATTTGCTTGTGTTTAACCAATGCTACTTAAATAATAATGACAACAATTTACATTTTTAAAGCGCCGTTCACGCAACGGTCGTGAAGTACTTCCAGAAGGCCATGTGCTAGATGTAAGAGGTGCTTGGACCTCGTACTGAAATATTTGTAAACAAATATTCGTCTTCTTTGTGGAGGGACATCGAGGTGAAGGTGTATTGTCTGCTCATTTAATTCGTTTCTTTAATAGCCAGCACACAGGCTCTTAGGCTCCACGGCTTAACGCCACCTCCTTAGCAAGCCATCCTGGTCCTCCCAACTATCACGCACAAATGTCTCATACAAGAACGTGAGAGCCAACATCCATCCATCCATTGTCAGAAATCCCTTAATCCTGTACAGGGTTGTGGTGGGCCGGAGCCTATCCCGGCAGACGCAGGGCTATACCCAGGATTGGACGCCAGTCCATCCCAGGGCACCGGGGGCAATTTAGTCCGCAGGCCAATCAACCTATGCAGCAGCATGTCTTTGGACCGTGGGAGGAAACCGGAGTGCCTGGCGAAAACCCACGCGGACACGGGGAGAACATGGAAACGCCACACAGGAAGGCACCCGAGCCGGGATTCGAACCCGGGGCCCTTCTTGCTGTGAGGCGGCAGCGCTTCTCACTGCTCCACCGTGCCGCCGTTAGAGCAAAAACGAAATGCTATCAATGCCGCCAACAATGGGGGAAGATTCATCCACTAGCCGAAGACCATTTTCCTCCCACGTTCTTCCGTCCACTCCAAACATCGCCACTTGGCGAAACGTGGCTGGCCTCTTATTGGTTATAGGAGGCGACAGACCCCTATGGCCTCGAAGCTACGTTTGCCTCCTACACGATTCCAGTGACCGCGACCCTCACCAGGACAAGTGGTTTAGAAAATGGATGGATGGAGCGACGACGTCAGGTCGTGTGCAGGACCTGGACGGTTTGGCGGAGCATCGCGTGACCGTGAGGAACGGCCACGGCTTGGGGAGGGAGGCCTTCATCCAGCAGTGTATAGATCATGGCTGATGAGGGTTACACTTGGCTGAACAAAAACTGACGCTTTGCAAATTCAGCACTTTATCGAATTCTTTACGACCACCTGTTTACTATGTACCTCCACAACAAACGCAGTGCATGCGTAAACATATATCCTTCCGGGCTAATTAGTCCACTACTAATTTGTTCTCATCTTTCGCCGTCTGCTTATTATTTATGACGCTGTGTCGCATGCAGGAGGAACATTTCAAGTGAAACTTGTTAAATCTGTGCGGAAACAGAAGAGCTTGCGTAATGACGCAGGTGCGAGATCATTAATTTGGAATATTGTCCAATTCTGTGCAGGCACGGGTGGAACCACAGATAGACCAAGGCTAATTGGTGAACTTGAGAACTTGCTAACAATCTATGTTACTGAAAAGGTCACGGAAAAGCTGCAGGAAAAACAAGTTCAAAGCTTTTCTGTCATAATTTAATATAATTCCTGTATTTAGAGGGAGGTAGGTGGCGGGGTTAATCGCATGGTACGGTGCTGTATTCGGCAAGAATCTTCATTTAATTTACTTGCGTTTTCATCTGGTTTATTCGTATTGTACCTACGCAGCCAAACCATGGGATTATTGCAATTCTCGCAAATGGTTTCGGTGACATTTCACGGCGCCACTCCAACCACGCACGTTTAGACACGTTACCTAAATGACGGTGAAGATCTTTCACGAGGCAGGCTTTCCCCCCCAAATGCCAGTGCCACACCAGGTACTCATCTCATTTGAGGCCAAGTTGACCTGGAGGAGGCCATCAAGAGGATATAGAAGCCAATTACTGGATAAGCCAATTAGATGCCAATTGAAGTGGTTTTAAACGAGCGTGGGGGAGAATGAATCTGGGTCACTTGTGATTATGGCGCCAGTGTGGAAGCCGCTACAATGCGATTCAAATGAGTGCGGCACGTGTGCAAAGTAACGTGACATTTCTTTCAATGTATTTAGAAGTTGTTTTTTTTATGACTACACTTCCCAAAAATATAGCTTCCCAGTTTTCAGTCGCCAGAAAATAAATTGAGTGCCGTTTCGTGTCGCGTGGCTATGCGAGGCCTGTTTAGGATTCTTAAAATATTGCAGGGGTTACTTGAACGTGTAAAATTAATCTGCTGATTTGAGTTGTATCTGCTGACTTGGCCGTCGGAGCTTTCGTTGGTATTCCATCCGGTGGCTTTATGAGAGCCATGATAAAGAAGGGGGATGTGCCTTTTCCGGTCTTTTAATGAAGCTCCATAACGACACATATCATAGGCTTGTTAGGCAGGCTTTTAAGGTTTTCGACAACTACATTTTAGTTCTGGCAGTAGGACTTGGAAAAAATGGGCCTCATAGGCAAGCAGCCAGGTCTCGCAAAACTGACCCTCATCCCAATCATTTTTGTATCAAACAGCTTTCGGCCAATTATATTTTTGAAGTTGCTGTGGTTAGTTGATTCGACATGGATCTACGGCTAGAGATAAATCCACAATCGACACCATTGAAATCAAGTATTCCAGTATATGGTTTAATGCCTGCCACTCTAACTGGGTTCACCGCATTGGTATCTAATTTAAAAACATCTAGTTAAATAATAATGGTCACGTGTTCGTATTAGCTGCACTGGATATGGACTAGTTTCACGGTACGCGTTAGGATAACCTGAGCAGCTGATAATGTGGCTGCTGAGGTTGTTGTGTCGCCAAACTGGCTTTGCAGTCAATTTACCACATCCACAAAATAAGTGGCCGATCTGTAACGCACGTGTTTGTCTGGAGAAAACCTCCTGCATCACTCCACCAATTTAAATAAATGAGGAGTCGTTACAAAACTTGTGACATGCAGCAGCTTAAGTGAACAAGGTCAACATTCTGAAATAAATTACGGCTAATTTTAGCTCACAAGGCCCGGCACATATCCACTTAAAAATTGTACTAAAGATAGGGATGTGAAGGGAAGGGATGTGAAGGGGTGGGATGGAGACTAGGGAGCGGTGACACAGTCGTTAGAGTTTGAGTCCCACTCTTGACCAACACCAGAGACGATTACTGTATCTAAACCGGTCCTGGGCCTCCACTGGTTCGAGTCAGCCTCACATCTAGGATAAATCATTAAAACAATCTAAGATTTTTTACAATACAGTTTTAGCCAAACATATTATGATACAATACATTATTATGGAAGGAAAATATACGACACACAGCTGAAAATGTGGCAGTAAAAAGTATACGATAGCACATTCTCACGGTAAAAATTGAAAAATTCTTCAATTGTCATTTTACCAAACCACTGAAAACTCCCATGGGGCGCCACAGGGCATTTCATATAGAGGGAATATAATTAAAAAATATAAACCATTGATTTAACCATCAGTCAGCAAGATTAAGCATCCTTTATCTGGTAGGTCTAGCCATGCAGGTGATTGTATCTCATTGCAGAGCACCCTGGGCTTGAGCTATAATTCAGAAAGTGATGGACAGAGCAGCACCGTCTAGGAATTACCCCTTTTGGAACTTTATTTCTAAATGCCGAGTTCGAGGACAGTTGTTACCCAATTGCATTAATCGCTGCGGTGAGTGTTCCAGAGGGGTGAGTGGCAGTTGGCGACCTATCCCGCCCACCTTGACCACCACTCTTAACCCATACAACCACTTCAAAATGTGACACTGGTCTTGGGAGAGCAAGTACGTCTGGCAGTTTCGGGAACAAACGTAGAAAACGCGCTGCATTAGCTATTCGTTTCCACGGTGAGTGTTCGGCATTGAACGGCGGGATGCACGGAACACACACCCTTTGTCCCACCCCTGTAACAGGTAAGGTGACACGGTTCCTTCGCCCATGCCATTGGACTTTAGATTCACAGCCACAGAACGATCGGCGGAGCAGGGAGAACTAGGGGATTATTTGGTAGACGTTTTAGCAACTGAAATTGAAATTATTATAATTATTAACTGAACAAACACAAGAAGTACAAAATAATAACTGACCTACCATTGGTAATATAATGTCAATAATCTGGATACACGTGGATGTGACCCTAGCCCTTTGAACACTGGTCTGTGCTGAATATGCATTGTTATTTACCATCATGTACATGCGTTAATTCAGTTCATTAACACATTGTTTGGGATGTCAGACACGAATCAATCGTATCTTGTTGAACGAAAAACATCCAGTTGGAATATACACACACACACACATAGGTTAGGTTCTGAATAATTTTTAGAAACGCTATTCTGACAGGGCGGCACGGTGGCGTAGTGGGTAGCGCTTCCGCCTCACAGCAAGAAGGTCCCGGGTTCGAATCTCGGCTCGGGGTGCCTTTCTGTGTGGAGTTTGCATGTTCTCCCCGTGTCCGCGTGGGTTTTCGCCGGGCACTCCGGTTTCCTCCCACCGTCCAAAGACATGCTGCCAGGTTAATTGGCGTACTGACTAAATTTCCCCAGGCGCCCTGCGATGGACTGGCGTCCCATCCTTGGTGTTCCCCTGCCTTGCGCCCAGTGTCTGCCGGGATAGGCTCCGGCTCACCGCGACCCTGTATAGGATTAAGCGGTTTCTGAAAATGGATGGATGGATGGCTATTCTGACAGTTACATCACGTTTTACTATTGGAAGAGCAGTGGTTCAGTGGATACTACACTTAGCTATAAACCCGGCTACCCAAGTTTGATTCTCGGAGATAGCTCACAGTAGGGGTGGAGTTGATATCTGAACTAATCTTGCAACGCCTTCGAGGCCGAGCTGAAAGTCAACGATGTCCAGAAGCTAACCATCGCGCTTCAAAGAATCGCAAAGAAGAAGAAGCGCCTTTATCACCTAACCAGACCGCTCAGCGTGGTGAAATATGGTCAGAAAGAACCCGTATGACCAACGCCATTACTAAGCCTTCATCCAGCAGTGGATCGACACAGGGCCCGCGAAACGACACGTCAATACTCGCTAAACATCTCCACAACTACGTCCTGCGACTGCACGATTACTTTCCTCACACAATATCAACAAAAATGTTATATCGCTGTCAAACGCCGCCGTTGTTGTATCGAAAAAATATACGGCAACCGACTAACAGACGAGGAGTGCCTTATCCCAAGATTCCATTAGCCAAAGGCAAAGCAAAAGAAGGTGGGGGGGGCGGGGTAAAAAATAAAGAAAAGATTAGGCTGGAGATTCTCCCCGCTGTTATAGAATATCTGGTATTAATGGTCTTGGATGTGTGCCTTTGCCAGGGGATAATTCGAGGGCCGTTCCGGTGTTTGCTCGGCTAATGGAGACATTATTCTCTGTGTGCCATTGCTGGCCGCAATCTGTCAGTGTCAAGAAGCGCGTGTCGTACAGGGGAGCCCAACAACTGCTTGTGCGGCACGGATCTGCCACGTGGAAAGGGGGAAAAAAAAAAAAACACACACACCCCGGCACCTCGATGCGAGGGGTACAGTCCCCTTCACTTGACTTACAGCATCAATAAACAATGCATGCGATGGCATTTTCATATACACATGGAAAAACACCGGCTATTAATAAACAACTTGCTGTGGGTTTTCACGCCTCGATGTTTGTGAGAATTGCTCTCAAGAGCGGCTCCTTTCTGGATAGCAGTGTCGAGCGATCTCCATCTCTCCCTCGCGACGTTTCGCCTCCCACGTTGGAGGCGTTGTCGGGCTCAGTCGTGGGAGCCTAAACGTTGTGAATTGAAGAACGCTCGACATGGCTATCCCGAAAGAGCAGCTCTTGAGGGCAATTCTGATATGCCATTTTGCAGTAAAAATATACAAACTTGAAATGACACGACAATGTCATGGTGGATCGCTTGTTTTTGTTATTTATATTATAGCAGCGTTTGTAATGTTGCCCATATAAATTTGCTTTGGAAGTTACAGAAATGTCACTCAAAGCATATTATTGATCCTTCCCTGTCTAAGAGTAAAAATGGTTAAATAGTGGGTGAACGGTAAAAAATGTTATCACAATTTTTGTCATTCATTAGAATACAGCAGTGTTATAGATTAAGGCTTCAATTTCTTTCCCAGATGGATTTCCGAATAAAAAGTACCACAACGTTAATACACACGCCCATGTTCAGTATCGCGTACATCAACGATGAACTAACGCTACCTTTGCGCCGTAAAATATCAATGAAAACTAAAATCAAGTGATTGTTTTAAATCTGCCTTAGTTATCCACAACCTTGTCATCACGTGTAATTCTGAATCGAACACAGAAAACCATTAAATGGCGTGTTCCTACGATGCTCCCTGCGCTCGTTCACATTTCTCAACAATGAAGAACATGTGAAGAGACCATCGCCACTGATGCGTCGCGGCTGTGTGAAGAGTGTACACAATGCGATGGCGATTTCACATCGACGGAAAGTTGCAAGAACGAAAAGGCAATTTACGCCACAATGCCTTGCTGCTTGCTGGCGTCCTTGCATTCTATATATTTCAAGGATTGTCTGAAATAAATGCACCATCAAGTCATTACTGGTTTTTTTTGTCTCCCTCAGCGGCTACTTTCATATATGACATAGGTCGTGTGTTACACCGTACAATAGTCTATTTAACGATGGTTGCTCTTCAGAGCTGTTCTTTCGGGATAGCTGTGTCGAGCGATCTCTGCCTGGTGACGTTTCGCCTCCCACGTTTGAAGCATCAGCACAGTCTATTAAAGAACGTTTCGCCTCCAACGTGAGAGGCAAAACGTTGTGAATGACACAGAAGGAACACTCGACACGGCTATCCCAAAAGAACAACTATGGACAGCAATTCTCATACATCGATCCGTGACAAACCTACGCGAGTACAGTCTATTTAACAAGAAGGTACATGCAGTTAATATCGTGCACATGTATCACATTTTCTCTGTGCTTGTTTCAATGCACAGTGGAGGTACCCACGTGTCCTCCTAAATGACTCTATATCATTTTTAACACCGTATTTATGCAAGTGATACATGAACGGGTCGGCGAAATAAAACAGGGAAACACAAATATTTACAGCAGAGGTTTATGAACAACCTCGTGATATCGCGCCCCTTGTACTATTATATTCCCCCTACGCCGCCTTGTGAAAATGAAATGGAGATATATTCCGAGATACTAGACCAGTCTTGTTTTTTATTATTTAAAAAAAATGTTGGTACGGTTTTTAAGTGCCACGCATGGGAAACCAGACGGACAGCTGCTCTGTCTTAAAACAACTGTCTGTCAACACCGCTTGTGGTCTCTGCACATTATTTCAATTTACAAAAACTACAAAAGCTGTATTTGCTGTGGCACAGTAAAATATTTTCACAGATCACATTTCATCATAACTCATATCAGATTGCAACTTGGCCTTGTATTTCGAGACAAAAACAAATGTTTGTCCATTTTAATAAAGCCTGCTTTGCATCTGCACTACATGTGGACACGGGTCGTATTCACGGATCTATATTGGGCCTAAATTCACTTCAGACAGTAGCAGGAAAACAAATACAAATGTTTCTGGATTACATTGTAGCTGATGACATTTGGGCTTCCTCATATATATGTTAAGATATAAGTTAAAACGGTTTATCAAAGATAGTAGGGGGTCAAGGTAGAAGCGTTCACGTCGCGATCCCTGTCAGGTAGTACTTGGTGTTGCCTGCGAATTCTACCAAACACTTCGAGGCCGAGCTGAAAGACAACGATGTCCAGAGGCTGACCATCGTGCTTCGAAGAATCGCAAAGAAGAAGAAAGATAGTAGTTAAGCATGTATATTCCTCGTAATATTTAAATGTGTTTTCTAATTGTTCTCATTTATTCCATCTTCATCAGCATCACAAGCAACCAACGCCTCTCCCACTGCTGGATGAAGACCTTCCCCATACCGACACCATCCCTCACGATTATACAATGCTTCAATCCATCTCACTCATGCACACGAATCGATCTCATTGCCACATCTCTTCTTAGGCTACATTCTCTCATTTGGCTACTATTAATAATAATAGCATTTTATATAGCGCCTTCCACCCGAGGGTCACAAAGCGCTGCACAAGGGCCGCGAAGAGAACGGCATGTCAACAACGGAAGTCAAAACAACCAATAAAAACCAAAGCAACAAAAAATAAATGATTCAGGCTGCTTCGAATATACTGAAAGGTCGTGAAACTGGCAATCTGTCACCACTCTTATCCATTGTCTCTAGTAATACGTGTCTCATTTGCTTTCGTTCAATAATCCACATGTTTCTCTTGCTTTCTCAGTTTAATTATGAACATCTCTGCTTGTTCCTTTCTACACTGTCCAACTTTGGTACTGATGTAGGTTTTCACGGCTCAATTTAGGATGGCTGCTCTTCAGAGCCGTTCTTTCGGGATAGCCGTGTCGAGCGATCGCCCTCTCTCCCTCGCGATGTTTCGCCTCCCACGTTGGAAGCATCATGGGAGGCTTCCAACGCGGGAAGAGAAATGTCGCGAGCGAGAGAGGGAGATCGCTCAATACGGCTATCCCGAAAGAACAGCTCTAAAGAGCAACCATCACGAATCAAAGCCGTGAAAAACCTACATCAACTTATTCTATGTGTTTAGAAACTCGTCGTATGTGACTTTTACTCAAACGTAGGGGGTCAAGGTAGAAGCGTTCACGTCGCGATCCCTGTCAGGTAGTACTTGGTGTTGCCTGCGAATTCTACCAAACACTTCGAGGCCGAGCTGAAAGACAACGACGATGTCCAGAGGCTGACCATCATCGTGCTTCGAAGAATCGCAAAGAAGAAGAAGACTCAAACGTATGTTGAGCACTATTTTGCAAACTGTATTACGGTAATCGTCAACATCATCACAAGTCTAACTATCACATTGTTTGGATGTCGTAAATAAATTCAACGCATGTTTCGATACAACGTTGTTTCTCCCACAATATTGCGTTGACTGCGTCTCAACTCAACAGAGGCTCAGAAATTAGGTGCAACTTCAACTGCTTGCAATGCGGTGCGTAAAGTTGTGTTCGGATGTGGCTCAAGAACCAGAGAGCAAGCTGCGCGTTATATAAGCTTACGAACGGGTTTTTATTACCTGTCCCCGCTTATGGCTTTTCAACTCGGAGTAAGACTGAATGCAGCTGCGAAACATCTATTTCAGGAGGACAATCTTTCTAATGTACTCATTAGTGACTGGAATAACACTGTCAAAATCGCTGCACACCAGAATGCCTTCGAGGATGAAAAGGCAATGCTCATTTTTTTTCTCCCCTCACTCGTCCACCCTAGGGCTTGAACTCAGCGGCTCATAAGTGCTAGCTCAATGCACTGACATGAGCTTTAGGCGCCTGAGCCACCGCGCCACCTCATAACTAAGCCTTTTAAGCAATCACCCCTGTTACCAAGGGTCATTGAGCTCTGCAGATAATAGTTTTTTTTCCTTCCCAATAGCCTGTACTGAAGACCACCTGCTGTGTAGATCAGTTTTAAGCCTCTGGTAGTTAAAAACAAATAATGCTGTTGTTGCTCGGAAGCTTTGGCAAACCACCCACCCCCCCCCAACGGCTGTGGGTATTGGTCTCACACTCAATAAAGCGCATGCTTGATGTGGAAAAGGGGACCGACTTAATTGCTACGTCTTCCCAATCCCAAGCCTAAGTGAACGCAGCAATATTGGGGAACTTGAGAGTTAATCACATCAAGAGAGAAATGAAGAAAAAAAGTCCCACATTTTTCCGATTTTGTAAGACGTCCTTGTGCATTTCTCACTTTATTGTGAAGTAATTGCCCCATATTCAACGGCGCGTTTTGCTTAAATACATTATCCAAGACGCTTGGGACGTCTCAATGCCTTGCTCTGTCATCGTACAGGCAAAGCCATCGGTATTTCCATGGCGACGCAGTATATCCACACTTGAGTGCGCTCTATCGGCAGTGTAGATCACCGAAAAATGGTCATGTCCTCATCACCTACACATCCTCGAATCACAGTAAGAAGTTTGGCTGTAGTCGTCCTACTGAGAAAGCATTCCTGTTTTTACAGCAGTTTCAACTGACAGATAGGAATGCCATTAAAACAGAGAAAAATGCGGCACCGAATGTGTGTTTTTTCTTTAACTCCACGGCTTAGTGACTATAATGAACCTCTGTACATCTGTTGTCCTCTCATGCCAATAATAGTGCTCATTTAAAGCCCATTTGTGTGAATCACATTTCAAATATGTGACAAACAGCTCACATCAAAGAATCATATCTCCTATAAATTTAACGCTTTCACTGCTTGCACCCCCACGGAACGTTACCATGTGCATTGCATCTGGACCGAGACCTTCCCACAGAGGCACGCACGCACTAGAGGAAATGTGCTGCGTTGCAGCTAGCGAGCCCTCAAACCTACGACTAATGAGGCCCTACTTCCTGTCTGGCAGCATGCGCCTTTTGCCAAACAAAAAAAACCCCCACCGCTGCTAATAATGTTGCCATTTTATTTCCAGCTGCTTTTGGTAAAATAACCCAGAAGAAATCTCTGCCTCTTAGAACCAGACACTTGCAGGTGTATAACATAAATCAAGCGAAAGCGACTTCAGGAGCATTACATTACTAAAATATCGATGCCGTTATCAGTTCGGACTGCTATAATTTGAAGAATACCAGAACCCATTGAGAACAGCAGATGTGTTTCTTTTTTCCTTTTAACCAGGTGATCACCGTTTACTGTAATTGAATATAAATTGCTGGAACCCGACGTTACACTACTGAACGGTGTAACAATGGCTTCATTCATACACAGAAGTCCCAAGCTTTATTCACGTAAAATGGCCACGCAGATCATAATCCCAATCAGTGCAATTCTTGGCATACTTTCACGTTTAAATTTGGCCGCAACATGAGGCAAATGGTGCCAACGTGATATGCCACTCCTGACGTCATCTAACACGTTGCAGATCAGGAGAAAATCCCACATGGAACAGAAGTCATTCCCCCGACTACAAGCGGAGTTACTAAAAAAAAAAAGTCTGCTAGACAAACAGATATTTTTCTTTTTTGTGTAGTTGTATGTCACCACAATAGCCGAAACACGTATCTGACCGTATTCCATCAAAAAAAGAGTTGATTGACTGATGGAGTTTAATGTCGTTATTCGAGAAGTGAATGCTGCCATCTGTAGGGGTCTTTAATTTGATAGTGGGTTGTCAGTCCTGTGCATATAATCCATAATCTCACTCATAATCTAACACACAACAAGGAAAATAGAGAAGCAATACAAACATTCAGCATCCTGGCTTTTTTTTCATTTACGTTGGTTCACCCACACTAATACAGTACATTAATACAAACTACGATGCATATTCGCCGTTAGTGATTCGAAACATTTTAATCAACCGCACAATTCACTAAACAATAATTTAAACCAAAGTAGAATTGCATAGTCGAGACACATCTTCACCGCACGGGTAGTCAAAACGGCCTTTGCTTATTCCATAGCGACGAAGGTTACTGCGTTTTCCGAACGGGCCTTTGTTACAGCCTGTTTTGCCATGGCTTGTGGCCCTCATGGGATGCCCGCCTTCGAGCTCACTTGTGGCATAATTATAATGAGTTGTTAATTGCGGTATATTTAAACAGCCTCCCTCTGTGACCTCTTGGTCTACATTTTCTAACACGTTTTCGGCTTATTCTATTCTTTTTATGCACCGGGCTTTAACTAGAACAATATTGTAGTGTTTTCTTCTTTATTTAACGCAGCAAAGTATCGGTTCAATCACCTCAAGGCATAACACAGCAGGAGTAAGTGTATCGTTTTCACGCAAAACTTGGCCATTTACAAAACATTGCATTCAATAATTTAGAACTAATCCGCAGCCCATTGCCTATTCACTGCTGGATGAAGGCCTTCCCATGCTGGTGTTGGTCACGAGTGAGTGGTTGCTTTGATGGTGAAGGGAGTGACCAGAACCTGTTCAGATATCACTCACCACTGATGCGAGCAGTGGTTCGGAATCAAAATCAGGTCGCCGGTTTTGAACGCAATGCGCGAACCATTGTGCCACCGGTGAACCCAGCTCCCCGCCACTATATTACAGTGGTTTTACAAGTGCCCTATATTAATGCACTAGTAATAACATATTGATAGCGGAAACTATGCAGCAAAATAAGGTAATAACAGAGAGTCTCGTGTGTACTTTTAATATCCTGTTCTCAAAATGTTTTGACCGCCCCTCGAGTATATTTTGCCTGATCCTCAACCATGTCAGATATGAAATTATTTTGTTTTCTTTGCTCCCATTGATACCACCGATTTTTTGTTTTTGTTCCGGGATAATTTAAAGAAAATAAATATCTCGAGATAGAGCCTGCGGGATTTTCTTTCTTAAGTTCCTCACACGGTGTGCATCCCTTTTTTTTTTTTATCACAGGACAGAAAGCGTCATAAAAATCACTCCGGTTTTTGTTCGGGAACGGAGGGGAGGCATCATCTACTTTGTGGACATTAAATATCCCCTGGCACTCTTAGATAAAGAGCAGGGGTGTTAACCTCAGCGTCCTCAGCGAAATCCCACCACAGGTTAATAAAAAATCTCAGGCCAGGCCAAATCCTCACTGCCCGGGTAATACCCCAAAATCAAGCGACCCTATATTCCTCGACAACAGACGATTCTACACAGGAAAACAAGCACTTACCCGAGACCCGTACAGCACATCCAATGGCTGTGAAAAAGATACATTTGTTATTTACTACACTACAATAGAAGCTAGCTAGTTCTGTGAGAATTCTGTCATTATTTAAACTGGAAGGAACTGCTGAGCTATGTAGCTATTTTTAACAGTCGTCCAGCGCAGAGGTGTAAGCAAGTTACAACGTCTCACGGCACCGGGGGCTATTTAGTCAGGACAATTAACCGTGGGCAGCATATGTTTTGACTGTGGGAGGAAACCAGAATACCCGGTGAAATCCCACGTGGACAAGAGGAGAACATGCAAACTCTACACAGAAAGGTACCCGAGCCAAAAATAAAACCCGGGACCTTCTTGCTGATGCTTCTGTAAGCAAGTTGGATTGAATACCTCGTCATAACTAAACAGAAATCCCAATTTCTCAAATCAATGTTTCATGCTTTGTTATCACTGTTTTACAAGGACCTGATGGATACACATTATGATATTTCCCTGTTGATCCCGAGTTAACATTTCTTTGGTAAGTAATTTTCAGAAGAAATAATAACTGCACACAAGTTCTACAAAGAAGAAATTCACGACGATAAAGTTTTGCTATATGTCCTTCATTAGATATAAAGGAAATCTTCTTTCATTAAATCACTAAATTATTTCGCCGTTTCATTTCTATCAACGGGACGCTGAATGTGGTTCCGCTGAAATTAACATAGTTTTAATTAAGACAATTAAAATATATCCTGCTGACCTCCCCCTTTAGGAATGTATGTGCTCCACGTGAAAGAAAAAATGGTCACAAGAATATCTTGAAAGATGTACAAAATGGATCTGTGCGAAGTTCGCCTTCCTTTTAATTGGGTGGAGGAATGCTTTGAGATCAATTGCATGACAAGCACAGCGAAACTTTTCCTAAACTTTATATATTTTTTAAACTGATTATTAACACTCAGGCCCAGGAATTATTTCCCTTTTCAATATAATTAGGGAGTGAATCAAACCATGAACTTCATTTTCCATTGGCTCAAATTGTCCTGAATAATTAAACTGATATCTTAATTAGCTTCATTAAAGAGATCTAACCGCAGGGCATGGCCATATGGTGCTGGAAGACCGAGACGCTGTAGAACCTAATTAAAGCTAAAATAACACGCAGTTTAATTAACTGAACCACAAGACATCATTATTGTCTGATGTATCCGGTCGGATAATTAAAAAGAGTTTTGATTCAGGGCAGGACTGAGATTGCGGCTTCTGAAATTTGAGTTCCAGGCTATGGTCAGTGCCAGGACTGTGCTACCTAATTAGGGTTTTTATTGTATTACTCACGGGCAACCCAACTCCTACCGCACGCACTCCCGCTCTCAAACACGGGCAGATTCAAATTCGATTCGATTCTTCGAAGCGTGATGGTTATTTGACAGTTTCCCATTGCAACAAGTTCTTCTTTAGTTGCAAACAGCCCTTTAACATTTAGAGATATAACAGTCAGTGCTGGCCTTAGAGGCGGCGGGCATCGGCCTCTCTTCTTGCTCCAGACCGAGGGGGCTTCTGGCATCTGTCGAGCTTCTGGACATCGTTGTCTTTCAGCTCCTCGGCTTCGAAGTGTTTTGGTAGAATTTGCAGGTAAATACCAAGTATTACTTGACAGGCGGGCTGGGCTCCGGCGCATGAACGGTTCCGCACCCGTCCCAGCTCCACCACCCCCACCCCTAAGCATTTCAGCAGTGAATTTTGCCAACGTCTCGACAGTAAATGAATCGCATAAGTGCTGCTCGTTTATAGCGGATCGATTAACACCACTTGTTACGCTCCGCTTTGCTGCTCGCGGCTTGAGGGAAGGGGTGCTCGGAAAAGGGATGGCTTCATGCGGTTTGTTCTCCCCGTGCTGCTAATATTACCGACTTTTGGGTAGGTTCCAACATTTTCCAGGGGAGCAAGAACCCCCATCACCCCCACCGCCTCCTTGGGAGCGGCCGAGTGTACGCCTCGTGCGTGGCTACGGTCACCACCGCCGCTGCCACCGCACGGATGAATAACAGTCTACGTTTAGGTAGTGAAACAAGCTGTACCATTACGTTACTATATTGCACGCATTATTACATTCATTAGCTGCAGTCGTTCCGAGTAAACCGCTGATATAAATTCACTCAATATTGATGCCATACCCTCCAGCTCCGTGTAACTCCAAACCATTCCCGTCCTGCAAGCACTGCTCACAAGGTTTTTGAGAACGAGATACAACAATTCACACCGACTGAATGTCAAGCTTATTTAAAATTACAATGTTTCTAGTAATAATAAGGGTAAAAATAATGGTTTAATCCATATCCATTTTCATTTAAAAATAGAATTTTGAGAAAGAACTCGGGAACGTTCCTTTATATTTTATTTTAAAAACATAACAGAATGTTGTCTCATAATACACATACCTTCTTTTCACCAACATTGTGGTGAGCATTACTGTACTATGAGAGCAAGATGACATTCGTACAGCCGAAAATAGCAGCGAGTATGCTTTCAATTCATTGTGCCAATTATACAATGCAATATTTCTTTACTTTATCGAATTAGATTATTGTTAGAACGTTATTTTTGTTTAATCACCCAAAATTCCCATTTGTCTGCAAAGTTCTTCCAACTGAACAAAAATAATAAATCTGTTAAATGTTATAGTGACGGGTGTGTGCGATCCATCGTATCGCTGATGCGATGTTAGACGTGGCCCGGCACACGTTTTGCCATCTGCGTTTATAATTACATCTTCCACAAAAGCAATCTATCTGGAATCGGAATTTTTTGTTGAAATGAAAACGCCATAACTGGGTCTCAAAAGAGCCCGCTGAAATGCAGAAATAATGGCACCAAACAACATTCATATTCCAGCCAGACCCTGCAAATTCTCAGATTGCAAGCACTTGATTTACTAGCGTAGTGTAGTGTAACCCAACTTAAAATGGGCAAACTTCCTAGATAAATATAAATCAAAAGCTGTGGGCTTTAAAAACAGCACATAAATAATTAGATTTTGGACATTTACAGTGAAAGCCAATACTTGCAGGAGTCTTAAGAAATAAGAACAAAACCGTGAAACCATAGATTAACTTTTTCTTTTACAAATCCCACAAATATGGTTAAAATTAAATTGAGGTTTGGAACTTGTTTTTCTTGCAAATGTTTTACACTCTTCAACTACAACCAAGGTCATATGAAGCATAAAAGACTATCAAAAGAATGTTTGACGCCATATGTTGCCTTAACTAATCACGTTAGCTGTATTAGAAATGTATACAATGTACTGTATGTGATCCATTACACGGTAACGAATTACAATATGGGACGCAGAACCTGATAACGAATACATTTAACATGAGCAAAATGTCGTTGGTTTTTATAGTTTCTAAATGTCAGTGGCTATGGCATCTTTATCACACTTCGAGGCCGAGCTGAAAGACAACGATGTCCAGAAGCTGACCATCGTGCTTCGAAGAATCGCAAAGAAGAAGATCTCCATGTCTATCATGCCAGAATTGGTCATGTACTTCTGTTACCTTAACAATGATCCCATATACTGTATACATTACCTACACACTCTCAGGTTAAGTGAAAGTGTCCCTGAACCGTGCACTTAGATAGACAGATGTTTATTATTAAAGCAGAAAATACCAAGTGAGCTTGCAAGCTCTGGCAGCGGGATTCCTGCCATCCAGCAAAAGTCAGAGGCAAAACCGCGAGTTCCGTGTTTCCACGGCCACTTAGAAGCGAGCCGGCCCGGTTTGGAAACGAAGCAACGTGGGTTGAGGCCGGATTTA